>NW_021011546.1:1286597-1378828 GCF_003987935.1 Bombyx mandarina | reverse complement strand
ATTTGAGACATTAATCAACTGGGATGAAATTAAATGAAATGAGATTATATGGGATGAAATATAATCTTAGTAAAATGGTGGTCATTTACTAAGATTTTTTCAGTGGACTTTTTGGAGGATCCCGAGAAGTTGCGTCCAGCGGCTTTGTTTCATTTTCCCACATTTGTGCACTTTCACAGATATTAAACAGTTAATAAACCACCGTTATTACACATTTAAACCTGAAGAAACACTAAATAGACAAAATAAAACAAATCACACAACTTCACTTCTCGCGCTCCCGCCAAAAAGTTATACACTCTGTTAAAAGACGGACATAGATACTAACTATGTATAGCGAGCGGGCATACGGCCGGGCGGCCGCGAGAGCGACGTACAGGTCGGTTTGCTATAAGGTGCTTTTAGGTACCTCAAGCACCGGTCACCGTTCTCGTCGAACCCGTCGACATTTTCGAAGACGTACTTCATTAAGACAAAAATTCGATCGACTTACTGATTTGTGTTTGATAAATTATTTTGTGAATTTACACTGTTAGAACAGTTACCGCTACCGCGAGTTGTGCCTTTCTATCTTTCTATCTTGTGAGTCCGCACGGGTAGGTACCACCACCCTGCCTATTTCTGCCGTGAAGCAGTAATGCGTTTCGGTTTGAAGGGTGGGGCAGCCGTTGTAAATTGAGACCTTAGAACTTATATCTCAAGGTGGGTGGCGCATTTACGTTGAAGATGTCTATGGGCTCCAGTAACCACTTAGCTCATCTAAGCAGTAAAAAAAAAAAAGAAAAGTTACATAAGATCATTGAGACATCAGTGTGCTTAGGGCGAGTTTTTACCTCAAGCACCGGTCACCGTCCTCGTCGAACCCGTCGCTTGCGACGAAGGGCTCGACGAGAAAATTAACCCATAGATACAGTCCACTGAGTTTCTCGCCGGATCTTCTTAGTGGGTCGCGTTTCCGATCCGGTGGTAGATTCTGCTCTTGCTAGGGTTAGCGTTAGCAACGTCCTCAGGTGAGAGTCCCGAGAGCTCATCTACTCGTTCATTGATGCTGGTATAGCCCCCTAAGCTTACGTAGGAGACAAAAACAAATAAGAGAAGCTGTTAAGGGCTTTTTTTCTAGGGCTATATAAGATAAACATTTCCATTTTAGATTAAAGACATGCGTGTAACTCCAACAGTTTTTGCAGCGCACGCCAAAATACGCTTATTGGACACTTATCGTTATATTTTAGGTTAATTCACACGATACCTATATAAATGTTAGCCTATATGTTACTCTGATGTGTAAGCTATAATATTGTAAAGTTTCATCAAAATCAATTCCGTAGTTTTTGCGTGAAATAACAACAAATATAGGTACATCCAAACATTTTTACAAACTTTCACGTTTATATTATAAGTAGGAACTAGGATTACATAGTGCACAAAAATATACGTAAATCTATTTATTTTATTGCTTTAATGAATGAACGATCTCACGGTTCACCTGGTGTTAAGTGGTTCCTAAAGCCAACAGATGTCGCAATCTGATTGTTGGTCTTAAAACTTGAAATTTGTGTCTGATGGAATAATTTAGTCGTCGTGAATAAAATCCCAATTTCGACTTCACGTTTCAAGGTGGTTATTGATAGTGGTGTCGTTTAAAAGTGCGATATAAAAATATACATGCCTTCTGAATTATTTTTATACTATATTTAATCTATGCAGTAAAGTTTAATAGGAATTTGTAATTTATGTCGCACGCAATAGAGTTAGGATTTGATTGTTGCCACGAAAATAACTGCCTGTCGTCTAAAATTAACAAAGTAGTATTGTGATTTGTTTCGAAGTCACTTAGGTTTATTTTTGAATACATCCTTTCGTTGAATTTGATTCGACCGACCTTTGTTTGAAGAATAAATTTATAACATTATTCACTATTCTGTTTAGCATAATATAACCATTTTGTACCGAAGCTTTCCAACGTGTATAATTTAAGAACTGCATTACAAGATGTAGATGTGAATAATGATTCAGAATAGTTTAAAGCTTTGGTGTTGCAGAGGTCGACTTCAGGATCAGTACAGAGCTGCAGAGGAGTGTGTCTGTAGTAGTGTAGGACTAGAGGCTAGATGTAGGTCGGCTCTGTGTCTGTGTGTGTACGAGGAGAGCTCGGGATCAGTACAGACAGTACAGAGCTGCAGAGGACTGTGTCTGTAGTAGTGTAGTGTAGGACTAGAGGCTAGATGTAGGTCGGGTTTGTGCTTTGTGATGCTATTTTTACCAGCGTTGAGTTATTAAAAATATTTAAATATGATACAAATTCTGTTTCATAAAAACTGGACGGGAATAAGATGAAGATGATTTATTTGAAATTGTATTAAATCGATTATATAAGATGATAATAAAAAAACCGACATACCAACTACAGTGTGTCATTTTTCCGCTCTTTTCCATTTTCAAAGACGCGAATCGGCCGGTTGCCAGATTAAAAAAAAGGAAGAATATCCTAGTCCATAGGGTTAAATACGGCTCGTTTAAAATAATAAACTATAAGTTAGCAGAACGTTATATTCCAATGTCACGATATTTCGTTGAAACTATAATTAATCAAGATGTTGCCAATAAAAACTTAGTCTCAATAACACTATGAGATATCCAAATATTTCCTGCTTCATTATTTAATGTGTTTCGTTGCAAAGCGCTAATCGTTAGCTGCGTGCGACCTTCTGTCATTGTGTGATTAATGAAATAAAAATAAATCTATTCAAATAACAAAAAAAAATATAATCAATTAATGTGGCAAAGGTATCTATGTATTTTTTTACGTTGGCAATACATACATCGGAATTTGACAATAGTACATCAATGACAACATAACCTACAAAGTATTTTTGGGAGATGTTAATTAAATTAAAAGGCCAACTAATATTTATTTGTAGGCGTATTGTGAGCCCGCACGAGTAGGTATCACGAGTCCGCCTATTGCCTATTGCCTACTGACTATTATATTGTACTAGTAGAGCTTAATGTCTTCTTCTAACCTTTTTGTTACTCCACTTATTCCACTAGGTGGGGTCGACATAGCGAGTTTTTCTATTTCATTCTCTTCTATCAGCCGTCATCTCAACACTCACTCCTCTCTCTCTCTCATATCAGCATTCACACACTCTATCCATGTCTTCTTCGGTCGACCTCTTGCCCCTCTACCTTGCACTACCATTTCCATACTTCTCCTAGTCATATGCATCTCCTCTCTACTCATCACATGTCCATACCACACTGACCGTCCGCTCTTCAACTGATATACTTATATAGTAGAGCTTAATGTACCACGGGAAACAAATATACTTCAAGACTATGGATCTCACGAAATGGATCTCAAAAATACGTGGTTAGTTTATAGGCGGTTGAAGTGAGAGTCAGAGATTTACCATCTAAATCTTGTTATACGCTACTAGAAGACCTTGGCGTTTCAAGAACTTCCGTAGATTCTATATTTGAATCCACATCTGAAGTCGCATTAGTGAGTTCCTATCTAATCAGGCTAGGAAGGGGAGAGGAGCGCAAGATTTGAAGTGAGTGTAATGCGCTCTTATAGGAGCCCCTTAAAACTCCAGGGTCGCAAGTCTGGTGGCATTTCCAAATTCCTCTCTCAACACCACGCTGAACCCGGCACCCGCACGGTAAATCCGTGGATTGCTATGATATCCGTCTCCCCTTGATCATGAGGATATTTTGGATACACCCTCACGGTACAGATGAGGTCACATAATCCTTTCCATCCAAGGTACATTCCTAAGAGATTGTTTTTTGTGCACACGAGAACAATAACGAGAACAAGGCCGCGCGTAAAATATTCGGATTATTCGGTAAAGGGTAAGACTTGAATCTCTTGCGACTTCTTTGGAAAAAAGAAGCGCTGAAAATGAAACGCTAAAACTGTGTTCCGAATCGGTGGTCAGGTCTTAAGCTTTTTTTTTTTTTTTTAGTATGGCAATTGGCTTCTTGCGACGTCAATGTTGCCAGTGTCGAGGTTAATAAAATGTTATATAATTAAATACATACATATTCTGTTATATGAAAAATTATATGAAGCGATATGAGATGAAATTGTTCTATTTTTTTTATTGCCTATATGATTGGAATACCTCACTACCCATATAGTGGTAAGTAATTATCCGAGTCCATAGACATCAACAACGTAAAAGCCGCCACCCACCTTGAGATATGAGTTCTAAGTCTAAGTTTTTACAGTACAACGGCTGTCTCGCCATTCAAACTGAAATGCGTTACTTCTTCACGACAGAATTATGCGGGGCGGTGGTACCTACCCGCGCGAACTCACAAGATCTCTCCTACCACCAGTAATTTACCATAAATTGCGACGCAATTAAATGAAATGAAATTAAGTAAAGTTGATTATTTAGCGAGACTTCAATTTTACTTTTTAGGCCAACCTGAGAAGCCACGTCCAGCGGCTTTGTTACATCTTCTCACATTCGAGCACTTTGTGTTCACAGACGTTAAAACGTTAATAGAATACCGTTACCAAAAAAATGATACGCGTGCAACTTGAAGCACGTGAAAGAAGTGAAACTTCTTTTGCGGTATTTAGTATTGTGGTTTTCTTCATTTTTTATCCTTCAATCAGATTGTTATTGGAATAGGGATGTCGTGTATAAGAGAAACGACCTAGCTCGCTTTGTCCTCTCCCTCTCTCTTTGTCTCCACGGTCGAGTGGTTCGTGAAACGCTCTGTCTATTTTCTCACTCTTGCTCTCCCTAAATTGTATCTTTTCTCTGTAACCGTAACGAATCTGTCGCGAGTTAAATTTTACTCTCAACGCGCCTAAAGAAGTTTCACTTCAATAAATAAATTCTCACAGCTTCGCTCCTCGCTTTCCTGACGAAGAGTCCCTTAACCGATTGAAAGGTCTATTTGGGCTGATCTGGGCAGTGGGATCCTATAGCTGCTTTACACCAGGTGGGCCGCGAGCTTGTGCCCTTCACAGATAATAATATCCAGACCCCCAATAACCAACAAATCCGAACTATATTCCGATGCTTTTAAAATCTATTTCTCTTTAGCATCAGAGATTCTCTATAAGCGCACATTTTGTTCACCCACACTGAATTAACGCTTCACCGTAAATACAGACTAAGGTTGTAGTAAATAAATTTGTTTCGTATTTATTCTGTGATCTCGTAAGCGCTATGCAAATAATTAATGGCAAATATTATGTATACGTAAATATAAAATTTGCGTTGGATTAGATCGATAAAGATTATTTTTGGAATGTTACCCTGTGTAGTGATTATCTCTACAATGATACTGTTTGTTCAGAAGTCGATTACCGGCTACGCGTTAGTCGGTAGGCGGACCATAGCGGAGTCGACTTAAACCATTTGTCGCTTTATGACCCGCGTTCGATCCTTGGGTAAGGCGGAACTCAGCCGAGCCAAGGGGGAAGGGGTACGCGCATATTTGCCCCCGCCGGATCAAAGCGGGTTGGGGGTAACTCGACCCTGGGCGATCCCAGATCTAATAGTAGCCATACTACCAGGATCATATATCTTGAACAATTTCTTAAAATACTCCCCATGGAACATAGTGTACAAGATACAGAGAGAGCCGAAGTCCTTTCATAGACCCAAAGACTACAAACAAATCGCATACCATCAGATCCAGATAACATCGCATTAGACGCCCTTAGATCTAACTTAGGACTAGGATCTAACTTAAACTAGGATAAGCTTAGAGACTCCGGTAATACTCGTCCAACTTGGTAAAGAGCTTGACGTGCAGCCTAACCTAAACATCCAACCCTCTGAGTTTCTCGCCAGATCTTCTTAGAGGGTCGCGATTCCGATCCGGTAGTAGATTCATTCGCGAAGCAGCTACTCTTGAGTTGTTAGGGCTCTTTCGGAGGCGCTCGGGCAGCTGTTAGCAAATCCCACCCCTCCTGGCTTGAGCCTTTGCTCGCCCACCTGTCCTGGTGAAACTGGAAAGGCCTCCGGCCCACCAGTAATCCTTTCGATCATAAAAATAAAAAAACACATCACACATTCCAAACATGTCACGGATGATTCTAGAAAGTCCTAGATTGTAATTCTATAACTGCAAATATACCGTGTCTGTGTTTCGCGAGATAAATGTATAATTATTAAAATGTATTTCTATTGAAATACTTACGGTGAAGCAATCTGACCTACATTTAAACAAAATGACATGGAACTGTCGAGAACAAATAGATATATGACCTCAAGAAGCCGCTAACGAGGGAAAGAATTCGTGAAATCAATTTACAATATTATTTTATTCTTTCTTTTTTTTTATTGCTTCGACAGGTGGACGAGTTCACAGCCCACCTGGTGTTAAGTGTTTACTAGAGCCCATAGACATCTACAGCGTAAATGCATCACCCACCACCCACCAGTTCTAAGGTCTCAAATATAGTTACAACGACTGCCTCATCCTTCAAACCGAAACGCCCGTGTGGACTCACAAGAGGTCCTACCACCAGTAATTATGCAAATTATAATTTTGCGGGTTTGATTTTTATTACACGATGTTATTCCTTCACCGTGGAAGCCGATCGTGAGCATTTGTTAAGTACGTATTTCATTAGAAAAATTGGTGCCCGCCTACGGGATCCCAACACCGGTGCATCGCTTGATACGAATGCACCGGACGTCTTATCCTTTAGGCCACGACGACTTCACCCCCACAAAGATTCTCATCATTAACGCCCCCGCAACTGGTGTAGGGAGTCCAACACTTACTTATATAAATATTAGCCTATCCATTAAGTATAATATGTATTTTCTACATGAATACCAAGTTTCAAGTCAATCGGATGCACGGTTCAGTAGTTACCAGATGATGACCGAACTTTGCTCGCTTTTTTTTTTATAACGCCATCTTGTGGTGTCTTTAAAGCGGTTAGTTGCCCTAAATTAAGAAAAATAGTATTATTATTCGCCAATTGATGTCGGGAAGAGTTGATTATTGAAAACACGAATTAAACAACATTTTCTGAAAATAAATCGTAGCTAGATCGATTTATCGCCCCCGAGATCCCCTGTACGTTGGAGCCGTTTCCGAGATTCAGATTATATACATATATATCAATATACAAAAATTGCTCGTTTAAAGGTATAATAAGTATATAAGATAAGACAACGGAACGTAAAAACCACTGTAGATTTATATAGCAGTATAGATATAGATTAAATGACAAATATTTAAGAAGACTCAAGGAGGATAGTTGTGACGAACATCTAAACGAAACTTGAATCGATTTCGAAATAACGAATATAATTCTCAGCCATGAACTTGCAAGGCTGCGGAACCAGGATCGAATTACAAAAATGAATTCCTTTGAACTCCGATGATTCATATCTATAGCAAAATCGGATATGAATCATTCGATTTTCGTCTTAGCATTTAGCGAGATAGGTTCTTGAGTTTTACAATTAGTTTTATTAATAATAATCCAATGTAAATTATCTTTATTGTGAGTAAAATTAATTCGTTCGCGAAGCAGCTGCTCTTGAGTTGTTAGGTCTATTTCGGAGGCGTTTGGGCGGTTGTTAGCAAATCCTGGTGAAACTGGAAAGGCCTACCAGTAACCCCTCATTCATAAAAAAGTAAAATTACTTTCTTAACATTATAAGTTATATTAGTTTTCGTTATCATATTATTTTGACTAGATTTAGACTTGCGACTCTGGAGTTTTAAGGGGCCCCTACAAGAGCGCATTACACTCACTTCAAATCTTCGCGTTCTTCTCCCCTTTCTAGCCTGATTAGATAGGAACTCACTAATGCGACTTCAGATGTGGATTAAAATATAAAGTCTACGGAAGTTCTTGAAAAGCCAAGGTCTTTTAATAGCTTGTAAAAAGATTTAGATGGTAAGTCTCTGACTCTCACTTCAACCGCCTATAAACTAACCACGTATTTTTGAGATCCATTTCGTGAGATCCATAGTCTTAAAGTATATTTGTTTCCCGTGGTACATTAAACTCTACTATATAAGTATATCAGTTAAAGAGCGGACGGTTAGCGTGGTATGGACATGTGATGCGTAGAGAGGAGATGCATGTGACTAAGAGATGTATGGAAATGGTAGTGCAAAGTAGAGGGGGAAGAAAGAGGTCGACGGAAGAAGACATCGATGGAGTGTGTGAATGACGATATGAGAGAGAGAGGAGTGAGTGTTGAGATGACGGCTGATAGAAGAGAATGGAATAGAAAAATTTGCTGTGCCGACCCCACCTAGTGGGATAAGGTGGATATAAAAAAAATTATATGATCATATAATTGTTGGGAACATTGTGTACTTAGCACATTTATTTTGATTAGTCATAGATTGTGTATCTTTTTTCTTTAGCTTGTAATGTAATATACATTAGCCTTATAAATAAATAAAAAGTATTGCCCCATTCTCCGAAACGGGATGTGTGGCTGTTTCGCTCCAGAAGTAGGATTTTGGTAGCCGTTATGTCAGCCGAAAAGATTGCAGACTATTTCAATTGCCGGCTTACAAAAAAAAAGACGGTCGATATTAAAATTACAACCAATTAAGTTTAATCACTGTTTATTGCTATATTATGACGATTAAAACGAGTTTTATTTGCCATCTCGTAAATATTTTTAATAACCGCCACACCTCTAAACATAATTCATATTGGAGTTTCGAAATTCTTAGGCATTTTTTCCGTTGATTGCATTAAAACAATGTCGTTTCTAGCGTTTTCCATGCGAACAGCGAACACACAATTGCTTAGTTATGCCGCGAAGAAGTCAAGCGTAATTGAAATCGACCTCACGTCTCAAGGCGGGTCGCGGTATACGCGTTATGAGGTCTAGGTGATGTTGATAAAAAATAGCTGGGACTATCGAATATCCCTTTACTAATTTCATTCATCTTTAATAAGCTACAAGTGAAACTAAGTATGACTCTTCGAAAAATTTAAAAATTATCAAATAATGGCGGTAACAATGGCGTCGGTGTCAAAAATTTAAATTTGACATTTGTTTTGCCTGCTTAGAAAGCTCTTGAAGTTCTAGAAAATCAAATCGTGTATCAAGGATGTTGTGAGTCTAGTGACCCCTAACGAGTGGTTTCCAAAAATATTATTATATCCCAAAAATACATTTTTAGGTATCTGTTTCTAATAGAACATCTTAGATATATACTCATCTCTTTCTTACACTAAATCAGATCAATGATTCTGGTTAGATACGACATAGAAGTCTAGATTTTTCTTAGGACACCGAAATGGAGTTTCGTACCCATTATGCTAAATGTTAAAAAGGGATTTTCTGATTGAGCGAGTTCTGAATTGTCAAATAAGTTTTGTATGGACTTTAGGTGGGGACGAGACGAGGCAAACTGAGGATAGTATTTAATTTAGCGTTTCTTTAGGTATAAATGAGTGAGGTAACTATTGGCTACGTCCAACGGCTTTTTTTCATTTCCCTACACTTGTGTGTGTGTACACACGTAAAGGAATACTAGAATAACAAGTTAGCGTGCGTGCCAAAAATCCTAAAAACTATTAAACCTTAACGTGGTTTAATTTGATTTCTTCATTATTTTCATAACGATCGATTTCTATTCGTGTTATATTTCGTAAACGTTACAAATATGTGTCATTATCCCGCTAAGTTTCTCGCCGGATCTTCTCAGTGGGTCGCGATTCCGATCCGGTGGTAGATTCAGCGAAGCATTGCTCTTGCTAGGGCTAGTATTAGCCCGTTAGCTGAGCTACTCGACAGCGCGTAGCTGGAATAGACTTTTAAGCTACCAGTGAATAGGTAGGGGAAAAATGTGTCAATAAGAATTCGGCTCAAAGGACCAAGTGTCCGGGCGTTTAATAAACAAAAAATATAGTTAGATAAATGCTCTTGAATTATCATCTTAAATCTATTTTCTCTTGGAGGCCACGACACAATGGATCGAAAAGGTCACGTCGCTTTGGGCATGATCGATGGCTGAACATAAAAAAAAAAACAGTTGATCCGCAATCAAATGACTCCCGAGTTTGAACTTTCTGGGATTATCCACACGATCGGTATTTAAACGAACGTTATTACGTAATGTCAAGGGTAAAGTTGAAATTACATCTATCAAACGACGATAAAGGCGTTTTTACACAAGGAGAGTGGAGGGTATAGTCGTATTTTTTTTCCGTTTATAGTTTGCCTGTTGCTAAGTTTAATTTGCGTAATTACTGGTGGTAGGACCTCTTGTGAGTCCGCGCGGGTAGGTATCACCACTCTGCCTATTTCTGCCGTGAAGCCGTTTCGGTTTGAAGGGCGGGGCAGCCGTTGTAACTATACTTGAGACCTTAGAACTCATATCTCAAGGTGGGTGGCACATATGCCTTGCAGATGTCTATGGGCTCCAGTAACCATTTAACACCAAGTGGGCTGTGAGCTCGTCCACCCATCTAAGCAATTAATAAAATTAATATGTGTTTTTAATTTTTTTATAGTAATTACGCAAATTACAATTTTGCGGGTTCGATTTTTATTACACGCTGTTATTCCTTCACCGTGGAAGTCAATCGTGAACATTTGTTGAGTACGTATTTCATTATGCTTGGAGAGTGGAGACGAGATCACCAGGGTGGTCAGGACGTCCTCAATAAGGTGTTCCAAAACCCAATGATGACCAGGTGCCGGGCGAGATGCCGCTGCTGCTGCTGCTGCTGACATCACGAGCTTGAGGTTAAGGCAGTAAAGACAATGATAATAAAGTAAAATAAATAGAACAGACCAAAGCTTTCAGTTTCGTTAAGCTTTAAGCATCACAGGAGCCGTGAGCTCATTTAAAGTGATCCGTGTCTGCCTACTCTCACCGTAGCATCCCACACTCGCATTTAGATCTACGTTTGAATCACCGCCAGCGCACGCGGACTGTCAAGGTCTCGTGACAAGGTTGAACAGTGAAATTCGATCGATTAGTCAACAAGGAGTTGGAAGTGGAGAATTCTTGGGTGACATTGCTCGGAAGGAGGGTCATACTATCATTGAACCTACCACTATTTACTCTGCACTACCTTTGGTTGACTGGTAGAGCCTTAGGTATTAAGTTAGCCTATTTTTATTTTACATGAAGTGTATTAAATATATAAAAAATAAATGAATAATATCGAACAGCTGATAGTGGCAGGCCAGGTAGATAGCAAACGACCCAAAGGACGCAACCACATGGGACGGTCGAATCAAAATCGGTCCTCTATGAACATAAAGTTCCACCATGCCCTTTACGAATGCAAGGATCTCAGCAGATGGGGGAAATGATGTCACAACCCTCAGTAATGAGGAACGCGAAGAGAAGGAGTGAACAAGAATTATCACATTGTGAACGAAAATGTCACACTCGTAAAAGAGTATACTTTATTGCAAATGAAAACACTATTAAAATCGAGAAACGGACGCGCTTCATTGCAAGGCCAATGGGCCAATACATGGTAAACAGTCACCGTCGCCCTAAGCCATTTTGGATCCTTCCCATAAACTATCGGTGCTTCAAGGTACCTCCAGTCGCCGTTCCCGTCGCTTGCGACGAAGGGTTCGGCGAGTAAAGTAACCCAAAGACACAGCCCACTGAGTTGCTCGCCGGATCTCCTCAGTGGGTCGCGTTTCCGATCCGGTGGTACTGCTCTTGTTAAGGCTAGTATCAGCAACGTCTTCAGGTTGAGCCCCGTGAGCTCACATACTGCCCAGTTACGCTGGCATCACCCCTTAGATTACCAGCTTAGGTACGAAACAAAAAAGGGCTAGCACTTACCGGTGGTAGGACCTCTTGTGAGTCCCACGGGTAAGTACCACCACCTTGCCTATTTCTGCCGTTTCGGTTTGAAGGGTGGGGCAGCCGTTGTAACTATACTGAGACCTTAGAATTCGTATCTTAAGGTGGGTGGCGGCATTTACGTTGTAGATGGTGGTGGTGGTGGATTTACTGGTGGTAGGGTTCTGTGTAGAAGCCCGCCCGGGTTGGTACCACCGTCCTGTCTATTTCTGCCGCAAAACAGTAATACTGTGTTCCGGTCTGAAGGACAGGATAGCCGGTGTAACATACATAAGGCTGCCCATCCAGGCCAGGATAGGCAGCGCATCTGAGTCTCTGATGTAATTTGGATGTCTATGGGCGACGGTTATCATTTCCNTTCTGCCGCAAAACAGTAATACTGTGTTCCGGTCTGAAGGACAGGATAGCCGGTGTAACATACATAAGGCTGCCCATCCAGGCCAGGATAGGCAGCGCATCTGAGTCTCTGATGTAATTTGGATGTCTATGGGCGACGGTTATCATTTCCCATCAGATGAGCCGTAAGCTCGTCTGCCTATCGAAAGCAATAAAAAAAATAAAAAAAAGATGTCTATGGGCTCCAGTAACCACTTAACACCAGATGGGCTGTGAGCTCGTCCAGTCATCTAAGCAATAAAAAATTAAAACTTAGTATCCACCATCCGCTAGCTCATTTTGTAATCATCCTATACACCGCTTCAGTCTTTACGTAATAAAGTATAATAATCGTGATTATAATAATTGTGATTAATTAGATCAATTCCCTTCGTGTTGCGTTCGAGGGTAATTGTCTTTCGTAACAATTTAATTAATTGTTACAATCACATTGTCAACTGATTGTGGCAAAGATCGTTGCGTTGTCAAGATGACGCTGTCTTGATACATCAAAGAAGATAATTTCTATCGTAATTTCAAACAAAGCGTAGCTGAAATAGCCCTTAAGCTACCAACGAATAGGTCGGGGAGAAAACTTATGCCTATAGCAAACGAATTCTGAAAAACTATACTAAATATACATGACATTATTCACTAAGGATCCGCCCGATCCATTAACAGTGCTTTTAGGTACTACAGGCACCGGTCACCGTCCTCGTCGAACCCGTCGCTTGTGACGAAGGGCTCGACGAGTAAATTAAACCATAACATTAACACAGACCACTGAGTTTCTCGCCGGATCTACTCAGTGGGTCGCGCTTCCGATCCGGTGGTAGATCCTGCGAAGCACTGCTCTTACTAGGGCCAGTGCTAGCAACACTACCGGTTTGAGCCCCGTAAGCTCACCTGCACGTCAAGGAGAAGCTGAAATAACCTCTCAAGGCTATCAGCATAGGTAGGGAAAAAAAAGACATGATTAAAGACATTGAGGACAATAAAAAAAGTACTTAAAATTCCTCATAAGCGATTTCGGTTCGGCTCCTTACAAGGAATTATGTAAATTGTACAAGAAAGTACGCGTGACGACTTATTATTCGTAGTGATGGTATACCGATGTGACGGTCATGGCCGACCATGTAGTGTAGAACAGTATGACGTGTCCAGTGTGTTTGGTGCGAGTTTTTTTTTAACTTTTCGATCGCCTACCGGTGGTAGGACCTCTAGTGAGTCCGCGCGGGTAGGTACCACCGCCCTGCCTATTTCTGCCGTGAAGCAGTAATGCGTTTCGGTTTAACTATACTGAAATCTTAGAATTTATATCTCAAGGTGAGTGGCGCATTTACGTTGTAGATGTCTATGGGCTCCGGTAACCACTTAACACCAGGTGGGCTGTGAGCTCTTGCACCCATCTAAGCAATAATTTTTTTTTATAGGAATTTTATTAATTCTACCCGCGGCGTGTATAAGTGGTCCGTTTTTCTGAAGTCAACGCCTAATATAGAACTCGAGATGGGGTGGGGGGGAGCTATCCCACGGTCGATGTCTGTTATTCTTACATCATGTTTTTTTTTCGGAGGGTGGTTTTGTTTCTAGCTTCACCAGAACAGGGATTCTAATAGCACTTGCTCGNCGGAGGGTGGTTTTGTTTCTAGCTTCACCAGAACAGGGATTCTAATAGCACTTGCTCGGTCTACAGAAAAATTACGGAAGAAAATAAAACTTGCCTTACCGTTCACTCTCCGCATCGTCTCATGGTCACCGCACATCCGCAGTCCACATAATTGGTTTCATTGTTTTATGAACTACACAGGAAAAATAAAACACTTCAGAACAGTTTAATATGAAAGATGTTTTATTTTTTTCTTCAACCGGATCTGTACTATTAATTTTAAATTTTTTTTATTGCGTAGCTGAGTGGACGAGCTCACGACCCACCTGGTGTTAAGTGGTTACGGGAGCCGATAGACATCTACAAAGTAAATGCCGCCACCCACCTTCAGATATGAGTTCTAAGGTCTCAAGTATAGTTACAACGGCTGCCCCACTCTTCAAAGCGAAACGCATTACTGCTTTACGGCAGAAATAGGCGGGGTGTACCTACCCGTGCGGACTTACAAGACGTCCTACCATCAGTAATTACGCAAAATTTTTGTGGGTTTGATTGTTATTCCTTCACCATACCCTTAGAAGTCAAAAAACTCGCTCTGAGCACACACAACAAGAGATAACAGAGTTAGGGCGGTCGAATCTAGAATATTTCCTTTTTAATTAGCAACGCGACATTTACGCTGCGTCCCGTGTGACTAATTGCGTATCTAATCTATCATTAGAATCATTAATGACACGGCATATGCCCTTTACATCACAAAGACATTCTGATTGCATGATGGCATGTTAATGTGATGACGGAGACTGGAGCTCTTGTGCGAAATCTTGCATGTTTTCTCGACGAACTCGTCGTAGCCTAAAGGATATGACGTCCGGTGCTTTCGTATATAGCGATGCACCGGTGTTCGAATTCGACCGGTGTACCAATCTAATGAAATACGTACTTAACAAATGATTGAGTTCCACGGTGAAGGAATAGCGTCGTGTTTATAAAAATCAAACCCGCCAAGTTATAATTTGCGTAATTACTGATGGTGGAACGCCTTGTGACCACCTGTCCTGGTGAAACTAGAAAAGCCTCCAGGCCACAAGTAATAGCTCAATCATTAAAAAAAAACAATTGAGATGTCATTTAGATTCACGTGATGGGTTTTACCAGAATCCGCAGCTGACCGTCAAACTTGCATAACATACAAAAATTATAGATCTCCTTTTTGGTGATTCGATATGTTAATTAATTGTATTTGTAATATTATCAGTGTGTGCTGTATCAGCCATTTCGAGAAAGCAGCACGACACGAGAACCCTCTCATCGTGGCCGCCGGTGACTACATTCCCGATCCTGCGGACCGAATGGAAAGCAGTCGACGTCGCCCAAAACTCGTCATTTCGGATCCTCTCGATCCACTAACGGTGCTTTTAGGTACATACCTCAGGCACCGGTCATCGTTCTCGTGGAACCAGCCGCTTGCGACGAAGGGCTCGACGAATAAATTAACCCATAGACACAGCCCACTGAGTTTCTCGTTCGATCTTCTCAGTGGGTCGTGTTTCGGATCCGATGGTAGATTCTGCGAAGCACGGCTCTTGTAAGGGTTCGTGTAAGCAACATCGTCAGGTTTGAGCTCCGTGTGCTCACCTACAAGCTCGGCGAATCTAGAATAGCCCCTCGAGGTTACTAGAATAGGTAGGAAAAAAAAACTATATCAGCCTTTCCCAAAGTGGGCGCTAACACCTCCTTGTGGGCACTGCAGGTCTAAGGCGGGGGACAGTAAGAGACCCAGAAAAAAAAAGGGGGCGTTGTGTAGAGACTTGGGAGGCGATTTGTAATATCATCTAGAAGGACTCTTAGACACCGACTGAGCTCTCGTTATAGTGGTTTTTAAGTAGGTGAAAAAATGGGGGCGCTAAAATATAATTTAGTCTCAAAGTGGGCTGTAGACATAATAAGTTTAGGGGCCCTGATTTATATGATAGAACCATTGAAAGTAATTTTCGCCTACTTAAAGTCTTTCTCTACTAGAAAACTCGCATATTATTCTGCTAATATATACAATATATCTAAAGATTTATATTATATATTTTTTACTGTTGGTAGGACCTCTTGTGAGTTGGCGGGGATAAGTACCACCAACCTGCCTATTTCTGCCGTGAAGCAGTAATGCGCTTCAGTTTAAAGGGTGGGGCAGCCGTTGTAACTATACTGACACCTTAGAACTTATATGTCAAGGTGGGTGGTGCATTTACGTTGCAGATGTCTATAGGCTCCGGTAATCTCTTAACACCAGGTCGGCCGCGAGCTCATCCGCCCATCTAAGCAATAAAAAAAATAGTTAATTTTTTCTTTATAGCTTTTTACTCTCAATACTTTTGAATTTATCTTTTTCCCCAAAAATAAAAAAAAAAACACGTTTGATACATATCGGTCGATAGCCGAACCCGGAATCTGTGTAGGCGTGGCAATTACTGTACTATGATCGGCATTCACGAATTCCATATCCAATAAACAAATTTTTATTCCAATAAACAAATTTTAATAGTTTCCTCTCTGCCTTAGTTAATTTACTTCATGATATATAGGTATATAGGTAGGCATCGGCATGGCTCTGCCCCTGACTTTGCTGAAGTCCATGGGCGACACTAACCGCTAACCGTTAGGTGGGCCATATGCTCGTCTGCCTACAAGGGCAATAAAAAATAATTCGAGATTAGATGGATCTTTTTTCAATCATTGTGGAGAGGTCCACAAAACTTGCTCGTAATGATCAACTATTGCAATTGTATGTAATATATGTATTTTGTTCTTTTCTTTTGTCACTGCATCCTTACTGACATACTTTTAAGAAATTATTATTCATACTACATATTATATTGTGTGATTCAATAAAGTTTGACACTTTTTAAGAAATCACTGTTATTAACATTAATATGGATTAATCTATACTAATATATACTTATAAATCTACAATGGTTTTTACGGATGTTCTATTATAACTACTGAACCGTGCATCCGATTGACTTGAAACTTGGTATTCATATAGAAAATACATGTACTTAATGGACAGGCTAATATTTATATGAGTGTTGAACTCCCTCATAATAATGACAATAAATAATAATGTTAATTTTACATGTCCAGCGAAGCGGGCGAGTACGGCTATAGTATCTGAAATGAATGATTTTAATAATAATAATTTGCGTAATGAACTCATTTCATGACATATCTGCCGACGACCGTCGAAGCTGACTGGTTTTTGAGGGGAGACCCTGCCAAGAGGAGTTACGGCCTATGGAGAGCGACCGGCGGAAAGTGGATGAGGAAAATCGAAAACCAGATTAAGTCGCGCAATTTGGGAGATCTTCATGTCCCACGGTCAACTGTCAGCTGATGATGATGATGACCCGTGCAAGGTCAGGGCGTTGGATAAGAAGCTCAAAAATATATTTTCACCTCAGCAGCTCAAACATACCGCTTTTGCTGCGAGACAACAGTGAACAAAACGCAATTTTGATTCGAGCGTGGGTCAAAGTAGCTTTTTAATTTTTCAATCTTCACAGTGCCACGAATTGACATTGTTCAGCCATAAATTTGAAACATTCGGATTTTCTTGTGCTCTGTCTCATTCACATGCATATAAAACAAACCCATTCTAAATTCGATTTTGGAATTCGACCTCAAAGAAAACACGTTCGGAAACGCGTAATACCCTAAAATTTAAAGATATTTGTAATAAAGTAATTAGGTTTTTTTAAAATAGTTATTTCGATCTATTTCTGTTCATTTCTATGTCTCCTAAATAATATGTATTCTCACTGCTGAGGTGAACAGTTATGTGTGCTACACGAGAGGAAAGTTGTTTTTTG
Organism: Bombyx mandarina; assembly: GCF_003987935.1. The sequence continues at coordinate 1,361,173 of NW_021011546.1, read as the reverse complement.
TTTCGAGTGCTGATTTTTAATACCGAGCAAGCCAAGGATTCTATAATTAAAAGTTAGAATCCTGAGCGTAGTGAGGGACTCAACAGCATGAGATGCAAAAAACAATTCTCTATCTTCTCGATCTATTCCTGTTCATTTCTATGTCTCCTAAGTACCTACTTAATATCTGTTCTCAATGCTGAGGTGGAAAGCTATGTGTGCTACACGAGAGCAAAGGGTTTTGCATATTGTGCTGTTGAGTCCCTCACTACGCTCAGAACTCTAAGTCAGCACTCGAAACAAAAAACAACTTTGCTCTCTTGTTGCACAAATAACTATTATTTTTATTTATTTATTTATTTATGTACAGACAGAAAAAAAAGACATAGTACAGAGTAATAGGAAAATTATGTACAAAGGCACTGCTTATTTCTTTAAGAAATCTCTTCCAGCAGACCTGCGAGAGGATAATGAGAATAATAATTAAAAGTGATAAGTGTGTGTAGAACAAATAACACATAACTAAAACAACAAATACAACATGAGAATTATAGTAATGCACATACACATACCAAATATTGTTAAACTTGAGTTCAAAATATTATAAGTAACACAGTAAGTAGTATTAGTAAAGTGACTCATTAAACTTTTAGCAACATTACCCAATGTTTCTCCTTAACAACATCAACAACGGTTGCTGTTGTTATTTTTTGATTCACCATCGTGCTCCACGTCACGTAAGCGGTAATACATTTTTAAAATCACAAAAAAAAAATTACTATCGAAAGTACAGTTCGAAATATTAATGGGTTGCTAACTAGAAATATGATGAAGAATAATGAATCATGGAGTTTGTAGTTTTGCTCGAGGTGAGTGGAGGAAAGAGGCGAACTTCAAGGTCATAGCCGAGACGATCGCTTCTCTGTTTGTTAATGAGCTAATTGCATATGGGTGGGCGATTTTACGTCACCACCCAGGTCACGACTTTCAGCACTGAGGAGCACGACCCAAGACGGGAGGAGGGTGATGTTATGATATACCTCAGAAATAAGCTTTCGCGTTGACTGTTGGTCATAAAAGCTCACGGAGCTTAAGCCGGAGTGTTGCTAACACTGGCCCTAGCGAGCAGTGCAAGATCTACCACCGGATCGGAAACGCAACCCACTGAGAAGATCCGGCGAGAAACTCAGTGGGCTGTGTTTGTGGGTTAATTCGCTCGTCGAGCCCTTCGTCGCAAACGACGGGTTCGACGAGGACGGTGACCGGTGCTTGTGGTACTTAAAAGCACCGTTAATGGATCGGGAGGATCCGTAATGACGTGTTTTGGGCGACGTCGACTATTTACCATTCGGTCTACAGGATCGGGTATGTATTTCTCTATGGAATAGGGTACGCAATACCGAAATCTGTAGAAAATCTGGTCTGACTGACATAGCCAAAGAGATTGCTCGGCGAAAGCTGAAGTTGGCCGCATATGCCGTCGCAGAGCACAATAGTACTGGAGTGGAGAACTCGTACTGGACGTCGTAACGTGGGAAGACAACCAATGAGGTGAACCAATGGCCCGGTCATAATAGCTGGTAGGGACTGGATGCAAAAGGCAAGAGATCGAAGGGAATGGAGTGCATACAAAGAGACTTACACTCAGATATGGGTCCAAGAAGAAAACGAGAACAAATATGCAGCAGATATTTTTTACTTTTTTTTATTGCTTAGGGGGGTGGACGAGCTCACGGCCCACAATCCGACATCTACAATGTAAGATGCCACCACCCACTTTGAGATATGAGTTTTAAGGTCTCAGTATGGTTACAACGGCTGCCCCGCCATTCAAACCGAAACGTATTACTACTTCACGGCAGAAATAGGCGGGGTGGTGATATCTACCCATGCAGACAAAAGACGTCCTACCACCAGTAAAAGTGCGAAGTAAGAAATGCGATTATTGAGATGGAACACCGAAAAAAGAGTCGATTAGAAGTGAGTATTCAGGGCACGTCTGAAAGTAGAGACAGTTCCGGAGAATATAAAGGTAATATAAATAAAAAGGACTCACAAGACGTCTTACCACCAGTAAAATAATATACAATGACTTAATCATTTATTAGGGATGAAATAAAAAGGTTTTTTTTCTTTCCTAAAATTTATTTTTCTCATTTTGTTTCGTCGAAGCCGGTGCGGCTTTTGGTTTTTTGTACAAAAAAATAATAATAACAATGTTTCATTACGTAAATCGCGCACGTCCGCGAGACAACAATAAATATTACTTAGTTAAAAACATTTGTGAGTCATACATACATACGCTCATAATTTTAAACGCCTTACGTGTGCACTTACTTACTTTCCTTTTCGATCGGCTGTGTTTTGTTCAGACGCGCTCTCAACACTTTGTGCGCGATTACTTCTTATCTCAGGAATCTCAGGGGTAGTACATCCAACGCTAGACTCTAAGGCTATTTTGTGATATCAGCTCCACACTGCTTCATTGCTACGACACACGAATAGGCCTACTGACAGTTTCAAGAGACATACTGGGGATGCTAAGTATATATCTCGTTAGTCAACTGTAGATTGTGATGTGTAGTGTCTACGTGGCGTCTGGTCATGCTCTCGGAAGCCCGGAGGAGGAAGGAGGGCTTTCTGAGGAATTGCTTCTTGATCTGTTGCATCCATTTCCAAAAAGCTACCAGACACCGTTCTAGTCACGTACCAGTTTAGGCCTAACATTCAGGGGCTTATGACCTGTCCTTATACAAACAAAGTTTAAAAGAGCCCTATGATTAGGAGCTGTTGATGTCCATGAGCAGTTATCACCACTTTCCAGCCAAGTATGGTGGTCTGCCTTCGAAATCATAAATCAGTACTAGTATGAGTATCAGTTCGTAGGATAGTATCTTCATCAAGGTTAGAGGACTGGAACAGGCTTTGTACGTCCAACGACCCCAAGCGTGCCCAAATTAAGAATGTCTGCTGAACTGTTGACGCTAGAAACATGGGCGTGTGAGCATAACAACAAATACACTTGAGACCATTAATTGGACCAGGAATCTCAAAGGCGCAATGATCAGGGTTACTGACCCGGTAGTAGATGCATTCACGAGCTGTCCTCGACCCGTTAGATCTTCTTTGGAGGCGCTCGGGCAGCTGTTAGCAGTAAACCCTACCCCTCTTGGCTGAGCCGTTGCTCGCCCACCTGTCCTGGTGAAACTGGTAAGGCCGCCGGGCCACCTGTAATTCTTGTTTCAAAAAAAATCATTGAAAACTTCTCCGATGAAATATTTACAGTACAATGGAATTACCAGACTTAAATGTCTCTCTGATTGGGTGGCGCCATCACGTTGCGATGTCCAAAGACTGTGGCCCGTCTGGGCATCTTGATTGACTGATTGAAACCCAACCATAATCACTGATAGTATAAGATTCAATTTAATTCTCCCTTTCTGTTCTGTGGCATTGTTTTGTTGCGAAGTTGAGAAGAAAGGTGTTGATAGTTTTTTTTAAAGCGAAATCACTTATCTTGTCAATAGCTATTAAACAAAACAAAAAAAAAAAACAAAGAAAATCGCATATCTAATTGAGAAGAAAATTGTACTGAACTAGACTTTGACCTAATATGTGTTGAAATTCGTGTCACGACCTCAAATGAATCACACCTCAAGATTTCGAATAATGTTGTGTGTCCGAAGATTTTCGTTTTTATTTTATTTATAGACAAAACAAAATGCAAATAGGTTAACAAAAAAAAAAAAGTGATTGTAGGATAGGATTGTAGGAAGTAGGATAATGATTTTTTGTCTATTCATCTATTTGTTGATGGGACTAACAAAAGAAAATCTCATGTCCCAAAACGAATTATAATTATCAATCCTGAGCTCAATAATCAAAATTACTTGATTTGTCAAATAATCTGGTAGTAGGACCTCTTGTGAGTCCGCACGGGTAGGTACCACCACCCTGCCTATTTCTGCCGTGAAGCAGTAATGCGTTTCGGTTTGAAGGGCGGGGCAGCCGTTGTAACTATACTTGAGACCTTAGAACATATCTCAAGGTGGGTGGCGCATTTACGTTATGGATGTCTATGGTCTCCAGTAACCACTTAACACCAGGTGGGCTGTGAGTCGTCAATCCATTTAAGCAATAAGTAAATAAAATTAATCAACAATCACAATCAACGTATTTAATTGCAGCCGGATCTTCATCCCCATAAAACGGCTTCAATGAAACAAAACGAAAACCCCCGATGATTAATGCTGAGACATCGCATGAAAACTTCAAGGTCGCAGCATCAATTTCATAAACGTTACTATAAAAGCGAGTGGATGTGTTGGCGAGCGCTTGTCGCGTCGTTACACTAGCGGGCGTTGTGTGAACATTGAATATCGAATCCCGCATAAATATTGCCAAAGCGAAGTGTAATTCCGTCTTGTGGACAGTTTAGTGTGTTGTGATTATCAGTGTGGTGTGGTTGCGGATAACGACATGTGAGTTTCTTTTTTTTTTTTTTTTCGTTACAATTTTTTTTTTTTGCGTTACTGGACTAATTTTTTTTGCGGGATTATCCGCGTACAGTGAGACACGCGTTGATGTCTTTTGTAGGTGATCGTATTTTTTTTTTCCTTTGTAATGTTATGTAATAAAGTTGTGGAAAGTTTTCAGTATTTTGTCTACTTGTGTTAACTAAACTAAAAGTATTTGATATGAACAGTCAAAATATGTAAATATTTTCTACAATATGATTTGCAACCATCAATTTATCTTGATTTAGAACTGAATTTTAATAAATAAAAAATAATATCAAACGTAGTCTCGCATCACAAATAAAAAATACATTAGTAGCTCTGAAAAAAAAAAAGATAATTTACATAATCCTTTCAGTAATGTAAATTTCTTATATAAATTAAGCAAACTCCATATATACACGTACATATTCCATAAGGGATGTGTTTCAATATAATAGTTAATATGCTCTTCCTGGCTTTGCTTACCCAGTTGTCCTGAAACTGGAATAGCCTTCGGGGCACCATCCTTCCTTTATAATTAAAAAAAGTTAATATTTTAAATGTTGATATTGTTATTAGTCAGTGATTTCTCCAAACCAAAGTTTTTACTTGCTTAAGAAAAGTTTCCAAGTCCAATTCGTGTCTATTTACAAGTTTAAAGATAATGAATAATATTCAAAAGGTTTATGATTGATTGATTCAATCTAAAAGTCTGCTAGGATCTTCAGAGGAATGTCTAGGCTTCACTATGCTCCTGGCTCCATGACGCTGCTGCATAGTTGCAGCCTTATTGCATCATTTTTTACTGGTAGTAGGACCTATTGTGACGCACGGGTAGGTACCATCACCCCGCCTATTTCTGCCGTGAAGCAGTAATGCGTTTCAGTTCGAAGGGTGGGGCAGCCGTTGTAACTATACTTGAAACCTTAGAGCTTATATCTCAAGGTGGGTGGCGCATTTACGCTGTAGATGTCTATGGGCTCCTGTAAGCACTTAACACCAGGTGGGCTGTGAGCACATCCACCCATCTAAGCAATAAAAAAAAGCTTGCACCTGATGCTAATTAGCATTGCCGACTGCTTATCCGATCATACCCCCTTTTACATTCGTAGGCAAATATCCAACTTTTCTAAACATCCCAAAAACGTAGTTAGGTTGCGTTTTTAGCATTGTTGCTGCCCATTAGCGACAGTGACAACTTACGATCGGACGGTCCAGTATCGTCTGTTTCATGATGTCAGTATAACAACTGTATTGTTTGACTTTGCGTTTGACGATCAGCATTTTTCTTGGACCAGATAGGCGGTAATGTCCAAAGCAAGCCTAGTAAATAAATGGGTACCAGATCACAACCATATAGTTAGCAGTAGCAGAAATAAGTCACACAGTCTCCCGGATCGACTCAGACTGCAGGGATCGACATTTGTTTTCTCTATCTAGTTATTGGTAGCCTAAGAGGCTATTCCAACTTCGCGGGGGCAGGTGAGCTCACGGGCTCAACCTGAGAGAATTTACTAACACTAGCCCTAACAAGAGCAGTGTTTCGTTGAATCTACAACCGGATTGGAATCGCAACTCACTGAGAAGATCCTCTGCGAAACTCAGTGGGTCGGATCAACCCACACTTCTCGGTAATACGCAAATTACAACTCGGTAGTAGATTCATTCGCGAAGCAATTGCTCTTGAGTTGTTAGGTCTCCTTCGGAGGCGCTCGGGCAGCTGTTAGCAAATCCCATCCCTCTTGGCTGAGCCTTTGCTCGCCCATCTGTCCTGGTGAAACTGGAAAGGCTTTAGGCCACCAGTAATCTTTCAATAATAAAAAAAAATTTATTACAACTATCCAATGGTTCAGTTTTACATTAAACGCTCCGACTATTTGGACGCGTTAAAGCACATAATTATAAAACACACGAAAACGTGTGAACGACGCAATTACAAGACGAATTATTTTGAACTATGATTTAATTAACCGCGCTCCGCAGTTATCTTGTTAGTTAAGAATTTTAGCAAAAGGTTGGGTATTAAAATAACATACACAAACAAATTATTCACACATAAATTAATATTTTGTTGTGCAATTTTTAATTGCTAATATAGACGGACGATCTCACGGCCTATTTGGTGTTAAGTGGTCACCGGTGCCCATGGTCATCAACAACGTAAATGCCCCCACCTACCTCGAGATATGAGTTCTGAGCTCTCAGCTTTACAGTACAACGGCTGTCCCACCCTTCAAACCGAATCAAGGCATAAATAGGCAGGGTGGTGGTACTTACCCGTGTGGACTCACAAGACGTCCTACCACCAGTAAGTAATTATTCGACATACAAACTCGCAAACAAACAAACAAACTTTCACGTTTATAATTTCGTATGAATTTAGGTTACTCTTTCACAGCATTTTCGGGTGCGGAATATCTGTTATCCAGTGATCATTAAATCAGTTCCATTTCCCCGGATGAAGAGTTACTTGGGTCAATCCCAGGCTAAGTTCTCCAACAACGGTTGCCATGGTAACGGTTGCTATGGTAACGGTCGCTATTGCCTTGCCCTTATGGCTATGGGCTTGATCTGGGATATGCAAAAAGCGATTGCTCTAAAAAAATTATCCATTTGCAAAACAACAATACGTCCTTATTGGCCTTATCCAATATTTTACAAGGCAATTGTTAATGAAGCGTGGTATGGACATGTGATGCGTAGAGAGAAGATGCATGGGACTAGGAGATGTATGGAAATGGTAGTGCAAGTTAGAGGGGGAAGAGGTCGACCGAAGAATACATGGATGGAGTGTGTGAATGACGATATGAGAGAGAAAAGAGTGAGTGTTGAGATGACGGCTGATAAGAGAATGGAAGAGAAAAATTAGCTGTGCCGACCCCACCTAGTGGGATAAGTGGAAGAAAAAGAAGAATAATTGTTAATGCAGCTTCTAATTTCTCCATCGTCAATTTAGGTTTTTAACTATGAATTTTTTTATTTATTACTTCTTCAGCACGAGTTGATACCGTCTGGATCTAAATCCTGGATAAATGAAACATCTTTTATTTTATCTGAATTACAATTCAATTTTTTTTTATTGCCCTTGTAGGCAGACGAGCGTACGGCCCACCTGATGGTGAGTGGTTACCGTCGCCCATGGACTTCAGCAATGCCAGGGGCAGAGCAAAGCCGCTGGCTACCGCTAACAGACATGAGCATATCTTAATCCCGGATAAATGAAGCGTCGTTTATTCTATCTGAATTACGATTCTGTAGCCACGAGCATATCTTAATCCCGGATAAATGAAGCGTCTTTTATTCTATCTGAATTACGATTCTGTAGCCACGAGCATATCTTAATCACGGATAAATGAAGCGTCTTTTATTCTATTTGAATTACAATTCTACAGACACGAGCATATCTTATTCCCGGATAAATAAAACGTCTTTCATTTGATCCGAATTACAATCCTACAAGCCCTTACAACTGCGGTGTGCATTTATTAAAAAATAAATAACACCATTTGAATTATTTCATAATAGCTACGCGTGTATTTATGTTGTTTTAGATTGCCATAGAAGGCTAACAGGCAAGTTTGTCTGATGGACGAGGACTCATTAAGGCCTCGTTTGAAAATGACGTTTTCAATTTGAAGATATCTGTTTTTCTTTTTATTGTTTAGATGAGTGGACGAGCTTACAGCCCACCTGGTGTTAAGTGGTTACTGTGGCCCATAGACATCTACAACGTAAATGCCGCCGCGCACCTCGAGACATGAATTTTAAGGTCTCACTTTTAACAGTACAACGGTTGCCCCGCCCTTCGAACCGAAACGCATTACTTCACGGCAGAAATAGGCAGGGCGGTGGTACCTACCCGCACGGACACACAAGACGTCCTACCACCAGTAAAGAATCTGGAAATGTCTTTTGTGATAGCCGAGTCGGTTCTAGACTTTAACCTCAAGCCAAGATGGTCACGTCGCGAAGTCTGCGGGCTTCTCTGGCCACTTATCTTCTTCGATGACTTCTCATATCGCACACACACATTGTCACTAAGCCGTTGCGTAAAATCGATGTTTTTTTTTTTCTCTGTGGAATTCCTTGTTACGCAAATGGTGACATCACCCGGACACGTTCAATACACGTTTATGTAAACATCGGATTTGAAGGCACGGGCTCCTCGTATCGGCGTTAAATAGTTAGCGATCGGCGCGATTGTTTTATCTGAAGGATGTTTCGGACCCGGAAAAGAAATTGTTTCTGGCACTTTTTTTTTTAAATGTTTTTTTATTGCTTAGATGCGTGGACGATCTCACAATCTACCTGGTGTTAAGTGTTTACTGGAGCCCATAGACATCTACAACGTAAATGCGCCACAGACCTTGAGATATAAGTTCTAAGGTGTCAGTATAGTTACAACGGCTGCCCCGCCCTTCAAACCGAAACGCATTACTGCTTCACGACAGAAATAGGCAGCGCGGTGGTACCTACCCGTGCGGACTCACAAGAGATCCTACCACCAGTGAAAAACAACATACGTACAACATACAACTAAGATCACTTTGTTGTTAACTTTTTTTTATTTTCAGTAGAAATAGGCATTACCAAGATTACTCTGAGAATGGTAAATACATTGAAATTAGTTTTACGATTTTTAGTTCGCGTTTTTTCGTCATCATCATCAGCCTATAGATGTCCACTGATGAATATAGGCCTCACCAATCGAGCTCCAGTGCGACCGGTCCGTTGCCATCTGTATCCACCGCGACCCAGCGATTTTGACTTGGTCTTCCGTACATAGGAGGTCGTCCCACACTGCGCTTGCCAGTACGTGGTCTCCACTCGAGGATCTTCTTGCCCCATCAGCCGTCCGATCTTGGCGCTATATGGCCTTCGCGTTTTTCCAATGTAGTCGAATAATTTACGATTTTTTTGTATGACCACGAATACTGTAAAATATTCGTAGTCTTAATCATATGAATACAGTTACAAAAAAAAACGATATTAAATTGCAAAATTACAATTGATTAGGTTTGCTTTTGATTAAACGTACCTACATAAATAGTATTCATACATAAAAAGGTATTCATGGGAAATGTTTGCCTAGATAGGTTTTACAGTGTTTTTGTCTACAGTGTCTACAGTGTGTCTACAGTGTTTTTTACGGATGTTCCGTAATAACTACTGAACCATGCGTCCGATTGACTTGAAACTTGGTATTCATGTAGAAAATAGATGTACTTAAGGGATAGGCTAATATTTATATGAGTGTTGGACTCCCTAATAATAATGTCAATAAATAATAAATAATGTTTATTGTAATTACCAGCGAAGCCGGCGAGTACGGCTAGTTATCTATATCAGTGCGAATAAAATAATACATGTTTAGTTATCCTTTTAATAGTTTAGAACATAATTACCAGTGCCGTCTGCTACTGAATTTCTAAGCTCTGATTTTTAACAAATGCCGCGTCATTTCAGTGTAATTAATTAGCTTAATTAACATTTCATCTGGTCTATACGTTCTCTGTCTGCTTCTGCCGCAACGGTTCAGTTTGAAGAGTCAAACTGGTTACTGGTGGTAGGACCTCTCGTGAGTCTGCACGGGTAGGTACCACCGCCCTATCTATTTCTGCCATGAAGCAGTAAGGTTTGAAGGGTAGGGCAGCCGTTGTAACTATACTGAGACCTTAGAACTCATATCTCAAGGTGGGTGGCGCATTTACGTTGTGATGTCTATGGGCTCCGGTAACCACTTAACACCAGGTGGGTCGTGAGCTCGTCCATCCATCTATGCAATAAAATTATGAAAAACGAAGTAATCATATCGCATCTCAAGATGGGAGACATCTCAAGATCTATCTATATAAATGGAAAACTATTCTAAGCTCAAGCAAAATTATGTTTTATGTAGCAAATTATGTAGCTTTGTATTACGCAAGCGCGCAATCTAAAGCAAAGTAAACTGTAGCACGCAAGTTCAACGATCGCACGTTTATTCCTAATCCATTGCGTGCCAATATTAATATTGATTCGCGATCGCTTTGTTGACTCGGCGGTTTCTGATATCAGCTTGATCGTAGTTTAAAGGTATCTAGTAAACGAGATGAATACAAAATCTATTCAAAGCTAATCCTGTTGAGTGATATAATCAAATTTTACGTACGATTCGTGTATATTAAAAACTCTATTCAGACGGGAGTCATTAAGCGACGCTCCAAGGTTTTCGATTAGCATAAAATTAACATAATACCAAACGCAACCGGATTCAAATCACGATGGTGTTTAAACGTAATGTTTTGGGAATCCCGTAGTTACATAGAAAAAAAAGCCATAGTGTGGAAAATATATCTATTTAACATTAAAACAGTTAAAAACGTTTGGATATGAGAAATTGAGTTGGTCCAATAGTTGAAAAGCTCGCAGCGAGACGTCTTTAATGATACGGACACGTGATGGACAGGGATAATGACCATGCCAATCGCCGGGTCCTGAATCTGGCTGAAAAAGGTAAGAAAAAAGTCCCTCTTCAAAGCACACGGTAGCCCCCGGCAGATGCTGGACAAATATGACTGGAAAACTTAAAGCGGCTTAACTTGGCAGTGTGACAACTCAAAATAATTCTAGGCGCAGATGAACTAAGAGACTTTACTGGTGGTAGGACCTCTTGTGAGTCCGCGCGGGAAGGTACCACCGCCCTGACTATTTCTGCCGTGAAGCAGTGATGCGTTTCGGTTTAAATGGTGGGGCAGCCGTTGTAAGCATACTGAGATCTTAGAACTTATATCTCAAGGTGGGTGGCGCATTTACGTTGTAAATGTCTATGGGCTCCAGTAACCACTTAACACCAGGTGAGCTGTGAGCTCGTTCACCGATCTAAGCAATAAAAAAAATAAAAAAAAAAACCACTAGCCCTAGCAAGAGCAGTGCTTCGCAGAGTCTACCACCGGATCGAAATCGCGACCCACTGAGAAGATCCGGCGAGAAACTCACTTAGCGGGATTTCATGATAATTTCATCGAAGCCATTTCCGATTTCACATAGAACATACATAAAACACACGTCTAGATTTTTTATTTATAGATTAAACCAATTTTTTGTTTTGTGATAGCCAGATTTGTGTTTCGCGCCAATTCAGTACAGAACTGCATTCTGAATTGATAGCTAGCTATCTTTCAGCCCACATAGATCCCCCTACAAGGACGGGTGTTACGCTGCCTTCATCCGGCGGATCCTAGCGAACCTCAATAGGTCATCGATCCACCTTGTGGCAATTGAATGAATTTATATGTCCTTATGCAGATCCCACGCGTAATTCTATTTATGGTATTCTTTTGATTATAATTATTATACCCGCGATCTACGCGAATATGGCCCGTTGCGTTTATACAGGATATTGATTTACTGGTGGTAGGAACTCTTGTGAGTCCGCACTGGTAGATACCACCACCCCGCCTATTTCTGCCGTGAAGCAGTAATGCGTTTCGGTTTGAAGGGTGGGGCATCCGTTGTAACTATACTGAGACCTTAGAAATCATATCTCAAGGTCGGTAGCAGCATTTACGTTGTAGATGTCTATGGGCTCCTATAACCACTTGACACCAGGTGGCCTATGAGCTCGTCCAACTATCTGAGCAATAAAAAAAAAGGATAAAGAGTTGCCGGAGAACGGATAACTGTTGGGATAATCTGGTTCTTGAGTGGAGACCGCGAATTGGCAGTTGGAGTCCAGGACGTCATTAGGCTCGGTGGAGTGGCGATCTATGCAGGGTGGGTGATAAGGGCTGGATGAGAGAAGCCGAGGATTGTGTTCCGTGCTATTAGAGAATCCATGTCCAGCATTGAATTGCTACAGGCTTGTAGGCAATCGGGCACACGGCCCACCTGATGATGAGTGGTTACCGTCGCCCATGGACTTCAAGAATGCCAGGGGCAGAGCCAAGCCGCTGCCTACCGCTTAATACTCTCCACAAGTCTCGTTTGAAGAAGGACATGTCATAGCGCTCGGGAAACACCGTGGAGGGGAGCTCATTCCATAGCCGGATGGTACGTGGCAAAAAAGACCTCGATGACCGCAGTTGCTCCAGGTAGTATGGAGTAGTTGCTTGTGTCGCTCTCTACAAGTCGATCTGTCTTCAAACCACGAAGCAGCATTTCATCACACCACACCCAACCACAGGACGGGGCATTGTATTTATTGATCACGCAAATAACCAATAAGCGAACAAAGAAACTTCCTAATTCCGTATAAAGACTTCATAAAGCGATTTTAATAATAGCATATAAACTTTAGTTTTTTTTTTTTTCGAAATAACTTGACAAAAGATCCAATGATATTAACATGTTGTCAATAAGATTAATCCACGAGCAGAATAATATAAAAGGTCGTCTGTTGAGCTATTCAATAGAAGAAAAATCGCCTTTATTCGTTTTATATAGAAATGATAGTTTCCTTTGCAATAACAACGTGACCTTTATTCTGTTGATTTTGTTATGCAAACAGCTATCAAAGAATTAAGCCTCTAATTAATTGGATGTTACGTTAAAAACGACCTTAACACGTTCTATATAATGCTCAATACATCTTTTTTTTGTGTATAGCTGTGTAAAAAAATAAAATAATTTGACCCCTGAGTTCACGACCTCAGGGTTCNAAGAATTAAGCCTCTAATTAATTGGATGTTACGTTAAAAACGACCTTAACACGTTCTATATAATGCTCAATACATCTTTTTTTTGTGTATAGCTGTGTAAAAAAATAAAATAATTTGACCCCTGAGTTCACGACCTCAGGGTTCAAAATGTTGTAACCGATTTCTTGAATTCGCGGTCCCCGATATTCGTGTCGCGTACTAGATATTCCAAATTTGGATTCGACATGGTTCACGCACGTTTATTTTTTCATTGATTTTTTATCCGAAGCGGCCTTACCCATTCTTCGGTCGGTCACTTGATCGGTAGCTTGGTTTTGCCCCTGGCATTGCTGAAGTCCATGGGCGACGGTGACCACTCACCATCTTTCAACACCATGATCTCTCAACACTAGTCCGCAGCATCTGTTCACGACTTAACCTAACCTATTCTATCTTAACAAAGAGGAGCCTGGAGATCAGTAATAAAGGTCTTTGAACCTAGTACAGTCTTCAGGTCTTTGAAAGGCATACCAAATAAATTATAAGGTTAATTTCTATTTGTATTTGTACTATACCTTTAAGAGAGAAATAAATAATAATAATAATAATAATAATTGTTATTATTAATAGCTTTTGCCCGCGAATTCGTCCGCGTGGAATAGTTCACAAAATTAAATAATGCTTTATTTTAGAACAAATTTGGTTAGCATAAAAAACGTTATAGTGAGTCAACCTTAACATATAGACATGCTGTGGCGGACTTTTTTTAGATCTTTTAAAGGAGAACAATTTTGTCATACATTACTTTAGCGAAACTTTAATCGTTTCTGCAGCGCACGCAGCGGAAGCTCTCAAAAGGGAAAAAACCCGATTTTGAAACATTCTTTATTCGTGCTCCGCTTGTATAAGTCTTAGCGTGATGTTATATAGCCTTCCTCAGTAAATGGGCTATCAAACACTGAAATAATTTTTCAAATCGGACCAGTAGTTCCTGAGATTAGCGCGTTCAAACAAACAAACTCTTCAGCTTTATAATATTAGTATAGATTACCATCAGGTGGGCCGTACGCTCGTCTGCCTACAAAGGCAATAACAAAGAAAATTCGACATCGATTCTCTCGGTGGGAGGCGACCACACCAGACGGACTATGGGCTCAATCAGTCATCGCACCAGTTACTGCATTTAGGGCATCTTGTGAGGGTCCCAGGCAGGTACCACCATACCCGGCCTATTTATCCAATAAAACTGAGACTTGAATTCATGTTTCAAGGTTGTATTTCCTTCCTTCATGTCTATGGGCTTAGGCAACCACTCAACTTCAAAGGTACCGTGAGCTCATCCAGCCTACTAAGCCAAAAAAACCTATAAACGAAAGCAGATCGACTCCTTTCTTTAGCTCGTATCAGACTTACTCGTACTGGTGGTAGGACCTCTTGGGAGTCCGCACGGGTAGGTACCACCACCCTGCCTATTTCCGCCGTGAAGCAGTAATGTGTTTTGGTTTGAGGTGCGGGGCAGCCGTTGTAACTATACTGAGACCTTAGAACTCATATCTCAAGGTGGGTGGCGGCATTTACGTTGTAGATGTCTATGGGCTCCAGTAACTACTTAACATCAGGTGGGCTGTGAGCTCGTCCACCCATCTATGCAATAAAAAAATAATAAATAGGTTTACGTATATTATATTCTAGTTTAGCTACGTTTTTCGAATTAATTCCACCTACCCACACTCACCGCCTACGACCGAGAACTCATATGTTTGCGTGCTATCGAATCAAAATAATTTGTATCGTTTAAAAAAAGTATCTACTTCTAATAGGACGTCTTGTGATCCAGCACGGGTAGCTACCACCGCCCTGCTTAAATCTGCCACAAAGCAATAGAACAAGGCACCAGTTATACCATCTTTTTTTCCTACCTATTTGCTGGTAGTCTAAAAAGCTATTTCAGCTACTCGCGGGTAGGTGAGCCCACGGGCTCAATCTGAGAGAATCAGCTAGCAAGAGCTGTGCTTCGCAGAATCTATCACCGGATCGGAAACGCGACTCACTAATGAGATCCGACGAGAAACTCAGTGTGCTGTTATACTATAGAACAGTGATTTAGAACTCACGTCTCCAGATGGTGGTATTTACATTGTTGCTGTCCACGGGCTCCCTAACCACTGAAATATATTGAGGAGGTAAATATAGGTAGAGCTATATACAGCCAGTGTTTGAATCCAGTACATCATAGCCTCAGTCGAGGTGACACACTTATTATCAGGCTCGCGCTGTCCGGCGATGACACCTTTTGTGAAACTAGTTTCCAATTACATAAACGGCTAGGGACGGGACATGCTGTTTTTTTATCGATAAACATATTTTTTTCAGTTCACATTTTTCATTTTATATTAAAATATAAAAAAAAGGATGTAGTGGAAGATGCTTTCCACATTATGATGGAGTGTGCGCGGAACGATGATTTGAGACAACAATTCTTTGCAATACATATACAGATTTTCGACAAATTGAAAGTGTAAATTACGTATTAGCCTTTCCGGAATCCGAAATGGCTAAGTCACTTTATAAAATAGTTTTGGTGGGCCGTTAGAGGCGATAACAATTTACTTTATTTTTTTAATATAATTATTTTGTTGCTCTCTTTTGTTGCACAATAGAGTGGCATATTCACTTTATTCTCGTTTCGAATAGCTATATCTGTTTTTTTTCAATGTCAATACAAATTTAAACCGCTAAAAAACACGAAGCACATAGTTCAATTTAGTCACGTATATTGGCTTAGCTGGTTTATTCCAATATGTTAGACGCTAAATCTAAGGAAAAGGTCCTTTAACATTAAATTTATCTTATCACTTTGCTAATATTAAATATGTAGTTTTCTTTGTATGTAACATAGTCTTTAACGTCATTTACTTTTTATTTATTTATTTATTAGGCACACAATACACATTACAAGCTAAAAAAGAAAAGATACACAATAAATAACAAAAAGTAAACAGTTTGGCTTATAACGTAAGCCATGAGCGTACAACTAATCAGGACAAATGTGCTTAGTACACAATGCTCCTTACAATTATAGGACAAGACGGCAAGATAACGAAAACCAATCTAACTTTTAATGTAATGAAGTAACAATAAATCACAATCACAAAGGAAATCATATTAAACAATCAACAATTACACTACCATTGAAAGCGTTCGATTAACTTGAAAATTTTCGCACGCATTATCATACCTATCAGAATGCAAATAATTTTAGAACTTCGCTCTAATATCCTTTTTTTTGCTACCTAAGCTGATGGTCTAGAGAGACCATGTCAGCGTCGTCGGGCTAGTAGGTGAGCTCACGGGGCTGAAACCAGCCGTGCTTCGCAGAATCTGCCACCGGATCGGAAACGCGATCCAAAGAGAAGATCCGGCGAGAAACTCAGTGGGCTGTGTCTGTAGGTTTATTTATTCGCCGAGTCCTTCGTCGCAAGCGACGGGTTCGATCAGAACAATGACCGAGTCCTGATTAATATAAATGAAATGAAAAAAAAATACTAATTTGGCATTCTGTCTAAGCGTATTTGCTTTGGTTTTTAGACGAAATATTTTTTAAACACATTTTATATAGATTAAACCTAATAATAGCAGATATATCTAATGATCTTAGCTTCTTCAAAGGAGTCCTTAGTGGGAGGTAAGTACAGCTATTTGCCTATATCTGTGAATTTGTCCAGGAACTATTGTGGCTATTCACAATCAAATGGGTCAAACGACGATATCTTCGAAGACAAATGATTAGCGAGAAATATCCTAATTTTAATTAAAAAGCTCATTAAATCTGATTTCATCTCAAACTGATTTTAGATTAGTTTCGATACAGGTTTTATTAACACAATCCTGACCTAAGAGGTCGCGTTCTTAACATTAATTTAAATAGACGTGTCCTTTTTGTGTAACTAATTCTAAGTTATGTGCTTTTTATATAACTATACCATGTTGCCGCATAGCAATTTTAAATGACATATATTAATGTCTGACTTTGCCAATCAGTAACATATTTACGTATTATGTAAGTTTTGTGTTAGTTTTTAAGAAATGTAGCTCTTTCTGCTTCGAAAGAAACGTATAATATACGGTTTTTAGTGCCATTCACTCTGCTGTAAATAGAAGTACCGAAATAAGCATAGCGTTTAAAATAAGCACAACATACGCAGTTCTTAATGAGAAAAAGCGTTAAAAATACAGATAAATTCGATAAAATGTAATTTTGATATTTTTAGTATCGAAAATCTAAACATTAGTGTAAGCGTTTATAATGGTAAAATACAAATTATAGAAGCAAAAACGGATAGAGTTAAAAAAGCACTTTACACAGCTGTTTTCGTTAACTGACAGAGAGCGCTTTATCCATTAACTCCGCCACTATATTCTTGTACATAAAGTTAAATAAATAAATAAGGAAATGGCAATGTGCCGGTGTTTGAATCCTGTCCTGTCCATGACAAAGAAACAGTATAACGTTTTAACCCTTTTCACTCGAGAGTTGAGTGTCGGTAACCATACAAACTCGACAAAGAGTTCGACGTGTAACCTAACCTAAACATCAACCCTCTGAGTTTCTCACCGGATCTTTACAGCGGGTCGCGATTCCAATCCGGTGGTAGATTCGCGAAGCAGCTTCTCTTGAGTTGTTAGATCTCCTTTGGAGGCGCTTCGGTAGCAGTTAGCAAATTCCACCCCTCTTGGCCGAGCCCTTGCTCGGTCACCTGTTCTGGTGCAACGGGAAATGCCTCCGGGTCATCAGTAATCTCTTAATCATAAAAAAAAGTTGAGTGTCGCTGGCCATATTATTTAATACCTCAACTCGAGAGATGATTCTTGCTCACAGCTTTGTTCGATGCGTAATTCGAAGCGCTCTTTATTTGTTAAATTGACATAGTATTGTTTTTGATATCTGTTCTTAAAGTTATTTTTGCCGTTTGTAATTAAATACTGGGGTAAGTGACACTCACCTCTCGAGTGCAAAGGGTTAAAGAATCAAATTCACAAAACATTTACGTCATAACTTTTATTATAGACTTTTATTGATTAGGCATTTATATGCATAAAGTAAGAGATATGTTATTGATGTGGTATACTCGAGATTAAATAAACAATAAAATACTAAAGTTGGTTTAATATAAGAAAAAAAAAAAAACATTTAAAACCTTTAACTTTTTCAAATAATATTTTAAACACTAGTATTAAACAATGCAAAGCTCAACTAATCTTTTCACTACTAAATACCTAAAAGATAGCTAAGTGGTTCCGTCTAAGACAAAATATTTTTTTAAACTAAAGATTTTAAATACTAAAGGTTTTTCTGTACATCCATAAGTAAAAGACTACGCGATGACGAAGTGATTTTGGACTGCTATTTATTCTTTGTTATTATGTTAAATTTTAGTATATTCTACACACTAATTTCCAAAGAACGTCGATATACCAACAACACTGCAGGATACGAATGTTGTAAACAACAAACGATATTATCATAATATCGATGAGTTTTATCGACACGGCCCCTTCACTAGTGTTGCGTAAGGACGAACGCTCGTCTCGCTTAACTTGTTTTTTCTCCGTCGAATTCCATAATTTTAACGATGCTAATGTCACTGGCAGTAGGGCTCAGGCAGGCGCGGCTTAGTATTGCTGCACTGTTTGTTTATATCGCCTTTTTAAAGGAACTTCTAGCGGATTATTTTTAATTGAAACTTAATAAATGAGAGTAAAAAGCAAGTTGCGACAAATTCGTTACTGCTTGAGAGAAAAAATACAATTTAGGAAGAGCGAGAGTGAGAAAATAGACAGAGTGTCTCGGGAACCACTCGACTTTGGAGAGAGAGAGAAAGCGAGCTAGGTCGTTTCTCTTATACAAATTCTGTTTACGGGCGTCGGCCACTAGATGGCTTGTTATTAGTTTCTCATTGCTCGTGTAGATGGCAGTAGCATATTAACTTATTTATATTTTATTATTAACGAAGGACTTAAAAAAACCTATATGTCATTTAAAATATATATAAATGGGCAAGAGGTCGTTTCTCTTATACACAGCTTTCCCGATTACAAGAGAAATTAGATTTAACAATGAAAAACGAAGAAACTTACACACCGCAAGAGAAGTTTCACTTCTTTCACGTTCATCAATTTTGTAATACAAAAACTATATTGCTATATTGCTAAATGTATCATTAAAGTAAGATTTCTTTGAATGCGCATCGAGATATAACACCGGGGGCTCGATCAATTAGTGTGATAGACGAAAACATCATTATTGCATAGCGGTTGAAACGCGCAGGAAAACTGTACCTACTCACACTAAACTAACTTACACAGTCATATAAGATAACAACGCTTAACTGCGGCAGTGATCGCTAAGTAATCGAAATACGACCATAATCACTGAGAACAAAAGATTTAGATTCATTTAACATTCAATTCACTTTTTTTAATAGAGAAAATTTATTCTTGTGTTTAAACAAAACTGCTTCGGTTGTTCCTCTTGGACAATAATTGAGTTCGTAAAGTCAAAAATTTAATCGGTCAACAAACAAATGAGCGGGTATCTGTGCGCTTAGTCCGAGTTTTTTAACTTCTCGATCGCGTAAAAGTTAACTCAAATTTGTATGGAGTTGAAACCGCGCCCCTAGCGGCAAACGTAGGGAAGCTGTTTCAACTTCATACAAATTCGTACCCATTCCATTAGAAAAGTTGGTACCCGCTTGAGATTCGAACACCGGTGCATCGCTCAACACGAATTCACCGGACGTCTTATCCTTTAGGCCACGACGACTTCAAAACTTCAAAATCTTAACATTAAACATACCATAACGGGTCAAATGACCCATTATGAACTTTTGCATTGAAAAATCAAGTATCAGCTTATTGCTTTTGCACATATGACTTAATGACTTCTTCTTACCAATTAATCTACAGTTATTATATTTTTTTATTGTTGTTTTGTTTATTTGTAGTAATATTTGTCATATATTGTTATTTACCCGCTATGGTAGAAATAGGTACCAGTAAGTGTTGTTATGATTAGTATTAAATTCGAAAACCACAGTGGAATATTTATAAAAAAATGCCACTTCCAAATAGCAAACATGGTTTGTCTATAAGGCAATATCACTTCGCGGCTGCCTAAGCTACGTGGCGCTTAGGATTGTCCCAACTACAAATGCGATTGCTAAAGCGATCTGATGCTAGTAATTTTTAACTGGCCAACTGCTATGTAGGTCACCGGTGCCCTACGCGGCGCGTTTAAGTCATCGTGGCCTAAAGGATAATACGTCCGGTGCATTCGTGTTGAGCGATGCACCGGTGTTCGAATCTCAGGCGGGAACCAATTTTTCTAATGAAATACGTACTCAACAAATGCTCACGATTGACTTCCACGGTGAAGGAATAACATCGTGTAATAAAAATCAAACACGTAAAATTATAATTTGCGTAATTACTGGTGGTAGGAACCCTTGTGAGACGTACGGGTAGGTACCACCACCCTGCCTATTTCTGCCGTGAAACATTGAAGGATGGGGCAGCCGTTGTAACTATACTTGAGACCTTAGAAGTTATATATCAAGGTGTGTGGCGCATTTACGCGGTAGATGTCTATGGGCTCCAGTAACCACTTCACACCAGGTGGCCTGTGAGCTCGTCCACCCATCTAGGCAATAAAAAAAAAATATCGTTCGGTTTTGTCTTTCCCAAAGTCCATTAGATATTCCCATTTCTTAGTAACAGAAATCGACATTATTACTTCAGGGTGGCGCGTAGGGTATTAATCTACATGACAGTCGAAAATTTAAGTGATGGATGCGATTCCTGCATCTCTCTTTTGTAGCTAACAATATCTCATCTCTCACGACGGAGCTCCAGGTTTATTGTTACGTGTGCACTCTTAGTCCTCGCTACCCACGCGCGCCGTTTAAACGAGTGTAGGTTATTAGTCACGAGTTTAGATCTTAACTCATATGCTACTCGTTTAGTTCTGATGTGTAGGCGAAAAAGGCGAAGAAATGCGACAGTCGCGCCATCTGTTTCACGCGGACCGTACTATATTATATCTTACGTGATATTTTTCTTACCTATGTTGATAGCCTTGAGAGGCTATTTCAGCTTCACCCTAGTGTCTAGGTGAGCTCTCAGGGCTTAAGCCGGAAGTGTTGCTAACACTGGCCCTAGCAAGAGCAGCGCTTCGCAGAATCTAAAACCGGATCGAAACGCGACAAACTGAGAAGATCCGGCGGGAAACTCAGTGGGCTGTGTCTATGGGTTAATTTATTCGTCGAGCCCTTCGTCGCAAGCGACGTGTTCGGCAAGGGCGGTTACCAGTGCTTGAGTTACCTAAAAGCACCGTTAATGGATCGGGAGGATCTGTAATGACGTGCTTAGAGCGACGTCGACTGTTTACCATTCGGTCCACAGGATCGGGTATGTAATTACCGGCGGCCACGATAAGAGGGTTTTCATGTCGTGCCGCAATCTCAAAGTGATTACGTGCTAATCTGATGTATGAGCTATCGCGCATTGTGTTACAACACAGTTAGTCCAATAGTTTTTGTCAGAGCAACAAATATACTAAAAAACTTTCGCATTTATACTGTTATAAGTGGGACGACAGCGTAAGGTCGAGATCGGTTTGCCTCTCCAAAATTAGTTGTCATCTACTCTAGAATAATCTAGAATCAATAGAAACGCTTCAGTAAACTGTAAATTGAAATAAACTTTTTTTTGCTTCATGTGTAGGTTGATAGTGGCAATTAAATTTCACTTTGAATTTTAGACGACTATAACTGACCATTATAAGTATACTGAGACCTTAGAACTTAAATCTCAAGGTGGGTGGCGGCATTTGCCTCCATGGGCTCTGGTAACCATTTAACATCAGGTGGGCTATGACTTTTTTTTTTTTTTTTATTGCCTTTGTAGGCAGACGAGCATACGGCCCACCTGATGGTAAGTGGTCACCGTCGCTCATGGACGTCAGCAATGCCAGGGGCAGAGCCAAGCCGCTGCCTAAGCTTGACCATCTATGCAATAAAAAAAAAGAGTTCAAAAAACAGAAAATTATAAATTGGATTGCATATTTTGTGTGTTACCTAAAAACTTTTTAATGTATCTTTAACGTTTTCCGATTTTTTACGTGAAAGTTGGTGCTATTAATGCGACCCTATTTAAATTTTATCAAGATGTGACCGGTAATTTTTGTGCTATCCTTAATAATGCAATTATTTTCGACTACGCTGATAATATTCTCGTTTTATTCTGTTGAAGTCGGTCTATTTATCTTTTAAGATTTATCTCAGGCTCTATTTAAGCGCTTACGACGCGTCCACGATATGTAGGACTGGTTTAATTAAAATATTTAATACTTATAACGCTGACACATCGCACAATGATATGAACGAGCATAATAACTGCTGAATTTGTATAATCTATATTTTTTATCGGTATAGTCTGTGTCATTACATTTTCCCTCCATTGCTGCAGCACCATTTCTACCGATTGTTTGTGTCTCGATATAGTAAAGTTTAATAAATTCTAGAAACCTATCCGAGCTATTATTTAAATACGACAAAGTGGGTGAACAAATAAATACATTAAAAAGAAATATCCTTAGAAATGTTGAATTTGTGTGTTTAAAATCGATCGATTATGCCTCTTATGTCTAGGCGTTTACAGCTCAGTTCTTATCGATTCAACTTAGATCGGTGACCTAAGAATTTTCTTTGATCCAATACGAGATAAAAAAAAACAACTCAATATTACAAAACAGAAACATTTGGTATATTGATTTCCCAATAGGTATGTTAAGTGTTTGTTAGTTCAACCTTCGACTGCGTGATGCGTTGTGGATATCTGAGCAATTCTCACAGTTTCTACTCTGCTGTGTTTGGATGGAGTAACTTTATTTTTTTTAATGCATTAAAATTTGACGGATGATCGCTGTAAGAGTGACGACGTAGCCAATAGGAATATTTTGAGGCTCGTTTGAAGATGAAAATGTATTGACAATCAAGAGCTTTCGTGAAGATAATTGTCTGAGATCGGACCGTGAATGATTGAGTCGTTCTTGTCCAGTGATTTTTGGTGCAATAAGTAAAGATCGTGGGAGCACACCTCCTTGGAACATGCGACGTACAACACAGAGCAAAGTGAAGGTTATTTGTGGTAGGGCGTTTCATGAGCTTGGAGAAGTAGGTGCCGCTGTCTATTTCTACCGTGAAGCAGTAATCTCTTGCAGTTTGAAAGATGGGGCGGGCTTTGTCCTATAGAATTGAGATTTAGAAGCAGTGTCTCAAGATCGGTGACGGTATTAATGTTGTCGCATTAATCTCTAGGTGGGCTGTGAGCTCTCCCGCCTTAAACCAATAAAAATATAAAAGATTCCTAGATCGTTAGTTGAGTAAGGGTTTCTTAACGATCTGTAAGAACAGAATTATCGACAATTCGAACGCCCCTTTTCTGTACTGACTCAAATGCTTATAGCTTATATATTAGGCGTCTCAAGAATTGTCTCATATGGGGAAAGAAAAGGCCCCGAACCAGTCAAATGCTTAACAAAGATATTGACAATGTCCAAAAACCGTTCAGTGTGCTTAGTGAGAGCTTTTTAACGTTCTCGATAGAGTAAAAGTTAACTCGAATTTGTATGGAGTCGGAACGGTTGCCTACTTCTGCCGCTAGGGCCGCTATTCCAACCACATACAAATTTGAGTTAACTTTTACGCTATCGAGAACGTTAAAAAACAGGCACTAAGCACGCTGCTCCATTCTTAACAAAACGAGACGTTTTAAGTGTATGAGCTGCGAACGAAAAACAAATGTAAACGTGCAAATATATTTGAAGCGAATTGAATAAGACAAAAAAATCCTCGGCAAAGATCAAGGCCAGTCCTGTCTAGCGTTTGCTATGCGGGTCGTGTTCTCAGCGAACATGTTCCAAATTGATCATCATTGATCGCCCACGGAGCTATCAAACTACGTCTTTAAAACACCAAAACTGCTCTATTAAATGCGAATAGAATCATGTTGTTTTATAGCAGTGATGTCCGTGTTACTTGGGTCAGTTGTTTAGCCTGTAGTTGTGAGCTTTGATAAATTTTAGCGTCTAGGTTTGCTTGCGTTTAAAGGTCATTTCACGTCGCAAACTTTGGTAATGCAAGATGAGCTGTCAGCTCATTTACCCTGATAAGTTTCAATTGATACTCTTAACTAAAACATCGTAAGATATATCTTTCATTACGTATTTATAGTTTGTATTTTTTTGTTAAAATAAGTCCATAGATGCCTCGTTTGAGACGCGAATTTGTGTTGCCATGTCAGAACACACGTCCAAATTAGACGGAATCCAGTTGGCGCGCAAACAATTCTAAAACGCGTATGATTTGAATTACAAATTTTAGGGTAATTCTATTTGAACATTGTACGGTCTACTAAGATGTTATTAGTAAAATAAACATTCAACTATATTATGTAGGTAGTAGTATTAAATAAATATAACATAAAATTCAAAATTTAAATATTTTTTTTATTGTCCATTAGGCCTGTGTGGGTATTAATATTTACATAATATTATTGTTACACCGATAAGAGTAATGCCATCTATCGCCGAATAGCCGAATGAATATCGAAGGATCTAGTAGCATCTAGAACGCTCGAGAAGTACAATGCCATCTATTGTCAGATAGCGGAAACACACAATACTCGACTTTTGTGGAATATTCTCAACAATTCTAGGGATGTGGCTGTTCAACGAATGTACACACAAACCAATTTAATGGAAAATACAGTATTTATTTCTTTTGGAGTTATGATGTTATTTTCCCTCTCGTTCTGATCTATCAGTTCTAAACGTGAAGTTAGTTTAAATAATTTGCCAAACTACACCTTAATTTGAATACTAGAAAACGATTTTGTCACCATATTTTCTATGTATTTTCTAACATTTTTTTTTTTTGCAACAACGCGTAATTGAGCTGCCTGTCTAACGGGAGTTAAGTGGTCATCACAGCCCATATTACAAACGCGTCACAAATTGCGTGATGATTAAAACTATATAACATTTTGTCGGAAACTGTAAAATCAAACCTATAAACACGAGAACAAACAGTAATCGAGAAAAAAGCAGTTTGGATAATAAATTAGGACAAAAAAAATTTGATATAAACATCAACGCGGTCACTGGTCTTATGAAACTGGAATATTGCCAATGAATTCCACCATGAAAGGTTTTTCCGTATTTCCCCTATAATGAGGAGAAAAGAGTTTAGATTAACACCATATCTCTAACCTACTTCTTTTTTGTTACAGAAAAATGAAGCCACTATTTTATATAGTGGTGACCTGCTTGATACTGGCAATCAAAGCCCACCCCGAGAACATTGAAGATGTCAAGGATCTGCCCCAAGCCAATGAGCCAGTACTTGAGGCCGAAGAAAGCGAACCTCAAGCGAGGATAGAACGTTGCACCACATGTACGCAAAACCTCAAGCTCAGCTCCCCTACAGACGTTCTGGCTGCCATCAAGAACCTGCCTGGTGAAGTCCACACACAGCAGTCTTTCGAAGGCTGCTCCACGGAGAAAGGCTGCGCTGGTATTAAGCTGAAGGACGGAAAAGTCGTCGAGAAATTCGGGGACGTTGAGTCGTTCAAGAATGCGGCCGCTCTAGACAAATCCAAGGAATTCACTTTCCACCAAGCCGGGACGTTCGGGAAACTCATCGAGGGAAAAATACCCGACAACGGTCCCTTCTGGTGGATGAATCAAAACTCCCCCTTCAAGAACACCGGAGGCTTCGAGAAGTTCAGCAAAGCGAGTTCGAGCTACACCAGCGCCACGGGTGGTGGAATCGATCTGGCCGGAAACCCGTTCCTGAACGGTGACTTCTCCAAGTTGGGTGCTGGCTTCGCTGGCGCCGGTGCTGTTGGACAACCGACCAACAACTTCCAGTCTTCGGCATTTGAGTCTTCCTCCACTTACAGCAGCTCAGGGGGACTTGATGTGTCCGGCAACCCGTTTTTAAATGGAGGAGTTAGGTTGGGTCAAGGAGGAATCGGAGGTGGGCAAGGCGTCGCCGGCGCTCAGGGCATCGGCGGCGGCCAAATTGGCCAAGGTTTTGCCCAAAACGCCTTTGCCGGCAGCGCTCAAAATGGCTTCGGCTACACTGGGTCCTCGCCCAGACCGTTCTCCGCTTCCACGCCCGGGTCCAACGTGAACCTCATCCAGAACGCGCAGAAGGGCGGTGGATACGAATACGAACAGAACGCCCAGAGCGTCGACGAAGCATTCCAGAGTACTGGGAACGTTATAACTCCGGATAATGGAGGGGAGATACAGCAGACCTGCGCCGGGCAGGGCTACGTGTGCGTCCCGCGCACCCAGTGCAACAACGGCATTGTCAGTGCCAACGGAGCGGCGTTACTCCAAGCCAACACGCAGGTCAGTCCCAGTCAGAGCCAATTTCAAAATCATTTCGTAATCACTCCACCTTTTGTATAGTCGTATACACATAATTAAAACGTCCGTTTTTTTATTACCACTATTTTAGACTCTTTTTTTATAGCGTAGTTGGGTGGACAAGCTCACGGTCCGCCTGGTGTTAAGTGGATACCGGAGCCCATAGACATCTACAACATAAATGCCGTCACCTACCTTGAAATAAGACTTCTAAGGTATAGTTATAACGGATGCCCCGTTCTTCAAACCGAAACGCATTACTGCTTGACGGCAGAAATAGGCAGGGCGGTGGTACCTACCCGTGCGGACTTACAATATGTGCTACCACCAATAAAATTGAATATTTTATTGTTTGCGTGAATTGAAATTGTCTGTGGGCTAATTTACTCGCCGAGCCCTTCGCCAAGCGACGGTTTCAACGAATGTCATTGTTCGGAACTTGTATATATGCAAGCTTATCTTGAAAATGTCGTAAGCGAGATTCAGGCATCTGTCAGTCAAATATCTTGTGTTGTATGACGCGGTATGGCTAACCCCCACAGCAGTTTTAATTGTGTCTCAAGCTGGCGAATACCCCAAAGCGTTGCGAGCAAAAACGCGTTGTGCCTATTCCTTGAATGCTAAAATCAATTCTGGTTCAAGATATATCAAGGTCCTGAGAAGGGCCTTTGGAACAAACTCATTTTCTACGTAACCAATTATTATCTCCCCGAAGCTTACAAAATTGTATATATGAAACTCGTGACAATCGTTATTAGAGCATTAACAGTGACATTAACGGAAGCTACCGCTTCATTCGTCTATGTTTCAAGATTGCTGGCTATAACCATTTTGTTTCTATTTCGGCCGCAATTCCGTTTGCATTGTGTTTGACCTCATGAAGACCGACGCTTCTATTAATGTGACTATGGTCCCCGTTATCTCTTAACATAGAAAAGAAAGAAAAAAAAAATCTTTCAATATCACCATGCAATTCATTCTCTCAGGGAACTAGACACCAAAGAAACCTTGTTTGATGACAAAACGACCTTTGCGTTAATCATCATAAAACCGACCTTCGACATCTGGTAAATACATCTGAAAGGTCAATCAATAATAGAGCTTTAATTAAAAGCTGCAACAAGCTTTTTAATTAGCACTCAATTACCGGAACGACGGCTTAAAGTGTGAACTGCACGGTCATGTTCGACTCGCAGTTGTCGAAGCTTCGCATGCTTTATCGTTTTCGTGGTAATGTTAAAAAACGCTAAGGACACGTTTCGTAAATATTGTTCCGTCGAAAGCGTTTTGAAACGAGACGAGAAGCAACCATTTTGCATCCATTTTGCATCGCTTTTTTTCCTTTTTTCCTACCTATTCGCTGGTAGCCTAAGAGGCTATTCCAGTATCGTGTGACGGGTTGGTGAGCTCACGCGGCTCAACCTGAGAGAATTTGCTAACAATAGTCCTAGCAAGAGGAGAGCTTCGCTATGTCTACCATCGCATCGAAATCGCGACCCCCAGAGAAGATCCGGCGAGAAACTCTGTTGATTAGTTCGCTCATCAAACCCTACATCGTGACCAATGCTTGAAGAGACAGTTTGCATCCCGTAAAGCATACGTTAATTCGTATTGAAAACTCAAAATGCGTAGGCGAAATTAGCATTTTTATTACCTTGATGTATAGTCCAAATAATTTCACCTTAGTTACAACATTAAATGAATAAAATTTTCCGCGTCTATTAAGACCTAAGACCTTTAGGCGATAAATTAAATAATGACATTTTATATTTAAAGACACATTAGAACAAGTTCGACGTTATTTTACAGACTGATGTTTGTAGCCTTGATATTAAAAAAGCCAAGACCCTAAGGTCAGACGTACGATAATTTATTTAAAAGAAATTAACATTTAAATTCAAGTTGGTAAAGTTTATTTTTGTTTATTCGTAAAAGTCAGTTTCAACCTTTCGGCTTGAAGTCGTTTTTTTTTTCGATTCGAAAAATGGATCCAACGCCAATTTGTTTTTTCATTTAAATCTGTGTTTATATTAGTTACATCCTAGCGCGATGTTGTAGTCTCTGTAAAAAGGATATTCAAATGTTCAACGATCTACCGCTGAGTGGTTCGTGAAAGAACTCTCAAGTTTTTTTTTTTTTAAATACTCTTCTAGAACAATAGATAGGATTTAAAGAGAGCAGGTTAACGGGAGGCTCGATTGACTTTAAGCGGCGAACAGTTTTTATAAGCGGCCAAAAATGTATTGCAAAGTTTACCAGCGTAAATAAGTTGATGCGGCAAAAGAAAACGGTATGGATGCTCACGTGGAGAAACTGTTTGTCCTACTGTCAGCAATTACGAAGTTTCATAATTCTTGCGGGCCTTATTTCGCTATCTAACATGACAAGTTGAATTGGGCGTCTTTTCACGGTGACTATGCGTAAATATACCAACAGCACAAGCTTGTTGAAAGTGTATTAGCGCCATCTCTCGTTCGGGGATGGCACTATGACGAAATTATCCCAAGCTGCAATTCTCTTAAATTTTTGTATATCCTTTCTTATTTACATAATGTTGAGGACTTTTTGGCGGGAACGCGAGGATGAAGTTGTGTGATTTGTTTTATTTTGTCTATTCAGTGTTTCTTCGGGTTTAAATATGTAATAATGGTGGTTTATTAACTGTTTAATATTTGTGAAAGTGCACAAATGTGGGAAAATGAAACAAAGCCGCTGGACGTAACTTCTCGGGATCCTCCAAAAAGTCCACTGAAAAAATCTTAGTAAATGACCACCACCATTTTACTAAGATTTCTTACTAAGATATTTCATCCCATATCATCTCAATTCATTTCATAAATATCATTGATTTTATTTAGTTTCATCCCAGTTGATTAGTGCCTCAAATTAATCATCTTCATTTCATTTCACTCCATAATATCATTTTTCATAAAAATGTGAATAATATAAATTAAAATAAGACATGACTTAAAGGTGTCAGTGACCAGGTCATAAAATCTCTTAAAAAAAAACATAATGTTGATATGTAAAATTGTAAGCACTGAATATTGGAATGTTTAAATAGTTTTATCTTGCGTCTCTAACCTGCTGGGTTCTGGATTGATCTTGCCAGTCCGTTGCGGCAATTGACCGAAACACTTATTGACCTATCACTATGAGCTTGAACAAATCGTTATTTATCCTAGCATTTGTTGAAATTAATATACAAAAAATCAAAAAAGCTCATCGTGGCCTAAAGCAGGGGCGTCAAAATAGAATAGGAATTCTAGAATAGGAATTTAGTAATATAAAATTGCGGGCCTCTTGGCCTCGTTACAATTAAGAGGATTTTAAATTTATAAAACATATCTATTTTAAAGCTTAAAGTAAGAAAATTGCCTAGATATCTTATGAAAATGATTGATTAGGGCTGGGTAGACAAAAAGACCGGTGTATGTGCTTGTTTTTACCATCGCACCGCCCGCCACCGGAGTAGAGTTCCTCTATACTACCTGGAGCCACTGCGTTCATCCACAGTGCGTTTCCCCTCCATGGTGTTTCCCGAGCGCTATGACATGTCCTTCTTTAAACGAGGCTTGTTGAGAGTATTAAACGGTACGTAGCGGCTTGGCTCTGCCCCTGGAATTGCTAACGTCCATGAGGAACGGTAGTAGCCACTCATCAGGTGGGTGGTATATGTGGTGGTGTGGTGGTATCCAGTGGTAATGAAACAAAATTTCTTTTAAGCGTTTTCAAGGATTGGGCGGCCGGTGTGAGTTGGAGGTATTTACGCTGTTGATATCTACGAGCACGTCCACCGATCTAAGCAATAAAATTAAAAACTTAAATCACGAAATCCCGCATGTATGTAATATGGAAATGGTAGTGCAAAATAGAGGGGGAAGAGGTCGACCGAAGAAGACATGGATGGAGTGTGTCAATGGCGATATGAGAGAGAGAGGAGTGAGTGTTGAGATGACGGCTGATAGAAGAGAATGGAATAGAAACATTCGCTGTCACGACCCCACCTAGTGGAATAAGTGGGAGAAAAAGATGAAGTTTCCGTCGTGTTTTGAGGGCCATGACCATCGGAGGCCACTTCATACAGTACCCGGTCTTACGTGACCACGACTCGTGATCTTCAGGTAGCGCACGAGATAGTCGCTTTGATCCACGTGTGATTCGTCACTAAGCTCGACCTGACTAACCCGTTAGAATAAATCAGAGATGGCGCGCACGCTACTTTCCAGCGCTCATCAAATAACTATAATGAATAAATTACATTATATTATAATTCGTTATTAATGAACGTTATTAATTATAATAATGTGTACGGCACGATCATGTTTCATGTTTCGCATTTGTTTATTTAGCTCTCCGGCCAGACAGCGATGTCGTAATGATCACCAAGTTAAGCAGTCGGCTTATTTTATGATGAACGATTCGAGTTCCTAATTATTTTATGTGCTCTATCGTACAAACTAATATAAATGGTTCTGTTTATTTATTTATTTATTGCATTGATTGGTGGACGAGCCCACCTGATGTTAAGTGGCGAAGTCCATAGACAACTACAACGCAAATGCCGCCACCCACCTTGAGATATGAGTTCTAATGTCTCAGTACAATTACAACGGCTGCCCCACGCTTCAAACCGGAACGCATTACTGCTTCACAGCAGAAATAGCCAGGGTGGTGGTACTTACCCGTACGGACTCACAGATGTCCTATCGCCAAGTTTAACGTTAACATATTTTATCTCATTCTAACGCGAGTGGTAGGAGACTAGGTTACGGGTTGAGAGGGCAATGGGGGTGATACGGCATTGGTGGCTCCGGAGCGCCATCCACAAAGGACAGAAGAATCGAATGCCCTAGTATCTGAGCCCGGCCGATCACTTGGAAGGGTGCCGGCGAAGCCAGACTCGTGGTACGCTCTCTCCCAGCCATGCCACTGTCCCGCACGCCTTCTTNTTCTAACGCGAGTGGTAGGAGACTAGGTTACGGGTTGAGAGGGCAATGGGGGTGATACGGCATTGGTGGCTCCGGAGCGCCATCCACAAAGGACAGAAGAATCGAATGCCCTAGTATCTGAGCCCGGCCGATCACTTGGAAGGGTGCCGGCGAAGCCAGACTCGTGGTACGCTCTCTCCCAGCCATGCCACTGTCCCGCACGCCTTCTTTAAGGCGTAGTCTCTCTGGAGCACCAGGAACAGACATAGGCCTGTCCCGGATATCATAAATGGGTCCCCCCAACGAAAAACCCTTCAGTTTGCGCGTGAACATGTATTAATAAATTAATAAAATCGTAATTTAAACCAGGGGTTCCACACTTATTTTGTCTACTGCCCACTTTGAGAAACAATTATTTTCCAGCGCCCCCATTTGTTCGCTTACTTAAAAACCACTATAGCGAGAGCTCAGTCGGTGTCTAAGTGTCTTCCTAAATGAAATTACAAATCGCCTCCCAAGCTTCTACAGGACGCCCCCAATTTTTTTCCGGGTCTCTAACCGTCCCCCTTTAGACCTGCAGCGCCCACAAGGGGGCGTTATCGCTCACTTTGGGAAAGGCTGATTTAAATTAATTAAACGGTCTGATCAACCGTATTTCAATTAGAATCACGTTATATATTTTTTTTATTGCCCACCTGATGGTGAGTGGTTACCGTCGCCCATGGACTTCAGCAACGCCAAGGGCAGAGCCAAGCCGCGGCCTACCGCTTAATACTCTTCACAAGCCTCGTTTGAAGAAGGACATGTCATAGCGCTCGGGAAACACCATGGAGGGGAGCTCATTCCATAGCCGGATTGTACGTGGCAAAAAAGACCTCTGGAAACGCACTGTGGATGACCGCAGTGGCTCCAGGTAGTATGGATGAACTCTACTCCGGTGGCCGGCGGTGCGACGGTAAAAACGAGATGCTGGTATCATCTCGAACAATTCCTCAAAGCACTCCCCATGGAACATCCGGTACAAAATACAGAGGGAACCGAAGTCCCTCCGCAGACCCAGAGGTTCCAAACGATCCGTGAGAATGGGATTATCGACAATCCGAACGGCCCTTCCGATATTTCGAATGCTTCACAATTTTCGTGGCCACCTGATCAAATCACAAAAGTGCTCCTGAAACGTCGTACTCATTACATAGAGGTAAACTAATTACGTATTTACGTGATCAAAACGATTGGATTAAAAGAAAACAAACAATCCAAAGAACAATAGACGATTGTAAGTTTAATTGTGGCGGATAAAAAATGTAATTGGTGCATAATTAGACATAGCGAAGACGCGTTTGCATAATGGGATGATGTTACACAATTATCGTGTGGGTGCAACGAAGAAGGATAAAGATACCAGATCCATGGATGACACGTCGTAATGCCATCACCCACATCGAGATGGAGTCGAGGATGCAATTCTATTGGACAAAAAACGCGGTAATAATAGGCCGGAAGCTGCAGTCGCGCGGGTTCGCAATATCACTGTCGCGGCGAATCTATCAACGACTGGACGTTTGGAGCCTCTGGGTCTACTAAGAGACCTTGGTTCTCTCTGTATTTTGTACTTGAGAGTGCTCTGAGATATTGTTTGAGATGATCCCCCACACCTTTCGCCACCGGAGCAGAGTTCATCCATTTTACTAGTGGTAGGACCTCTTCTGAGTCCGCGCGGGTAGGTATCACCACCCTGCCTATTTCTGCCGTCAAGCAGTAATGCGTTTCGGTCTGAAAGGTGAGGTAGCCGTAGTAACTATACTGAGATCTTAGAACTTATATCTCAATGTGGGTAGCGCGTTTACGTTGTAGACTATCCAGCAATTTTTTGTTTTGTGCACCATTTGCCGTCGCTTTCTGAGTAACACTTGGGACATGATGCCCCTCCTTGCCCCCTCGCTACGCCACTGAATGCAAACGAAGTCGAGGTAAAACCGGTTCCACGCGATCTCAATCTATTCAAACATTATGTCCAGTTTTAAAAACATCTAAATGTCAGATGTGTCTGCCTCGGAGTCTGACATATATTTAGCGTTGTTAGGACTCGGAAGACGATAGAATGTAACCAAAACTGCTTTAAGTACGATGAGTTTTATTAACATAAAACATTTTTTTTATTGCTCAGATGGGTGGACGAGCTCACAGCCCGCCTGGTGTTAAGGGGTTACCGGAGCCCATAGACATCTAAACGTAAATGCCGCCACCCACCTTATAAATGCCGCCACCCACCTTGAAAATGCCGCCACCCACCCTGTAAATGCCGCCACCCACCTCTTTAGACGTCTCGATTTTCCGAAGAAGAGAACCTCAAAATAATCAGGACTTCGCATCTTATCCGACACATATTCGACCCCGCGTGTTGCAGTCGTTTAACAAACAAACAAAGCGAAAAACATTAATATTCTAAATTAAATCCGTTGGTAAAGTGCAGAACTTCGTTTGATTGTTCGCAATTAAAAATTTCACACTTGAATCTTTTAAAATATTTCATTAAGTGCCTTGAGGAAACGTAGAGAGGACACGCTTGGTGTCGACTGACTTTCTCAAATAAAAAACCAATCGATAAAGATCACGCG
The DNA here is from genome assembly GCF_003987935.1 of Bombyx mandarina. The sequence goes on along the minus strand of NW_021011546.1, from coordinate 1,327,033 downwards.
CGTCCTTACTTCAGTGTGGTTAGTGCGAGTTTTTTAACGTTCTCGATCGCGTAAAAGTTTACTCGAATTTGTATGGAGTTGAAACAGCGCCCCTGGCGGCAAACGAAGGGAAACTTCGAGAAGTTAAAAAACTCGCACTAAGCAAACAGGTTTCGGATAGTACACGCCTCGTTTCGCTCGATGACATTCCCAACCCGAACCGGACCTTTATTCCTTGACATAAACACCCAGTTGCGACCCAAGACGACCTTTTGAACTTGGACCTAAAATATTATTTACAAATGCAAAGGTCGATGTGTGATGCACGGCTCGGGACGGCTGAGCCGATTTCGACGAAATCAATAGGTGATTCTCAGAATGTACTAACGGGTGATGCTGTCTGCGGGCGCTCGGGTCAAAATCGAATCAAAGATCGGTCAACTAAGGGGGCTGAGTTTGATTCGTTTTCAGAGAAATGTGTCACTTGTAAATAAATAAATAATTGGAAACAAATCACGTACGGTCATCCGGATCCCAGTTTAGGATTCCCCGTGTTATGGTTACCAGAGACTGACATACACACTTATATACGTTTAAATATATACATATAAAGATAGTAAGCACTCAGACAAAGAGCAACCAAAGTCAGACATACTTATGCGTTCCCTAACCATTCGTCTCATCATGATGGAACACGGTACAATTGAGGCCATCAGCGCAAAAGTGGCCTAACCCACAATTTTTTGTATTCAAGCTTATATGACGTATATTGGAATTTATTTAAAATATAATAAATTTTGATGCAAAACCGGCCTATCCATAGTGTCATCCATAGATGACAGATAGCTTTGTAAACATAATCTTTTGCCTACTCAAATTCAAATTCATGAAAATTCTAACGTAATTACCTCCATACTAACTATAGTAAGCTTAGGCCACTTTTGCGCTGATGGCCTCAATTGATTTGGTACTTCGTGAAGGCTTTATAGTACCATCAATGTACGACAGATTAGTGGCAAAGACAAAGGCAACTTATTAGTTACAGCAGTCTATAACCTATATGTAGGATTGGTAAGAACGAAATTTATGAAAAGCGTGGAATGGAGCCTTAGGGTGTGAGTGAGAGGAGGCGGTAAGAAAGGGAAAAAAGAATGAAGGAAGAAAAACAAAATGGCGACGACAGTTGAATGAGCAAGGCTTAACAAAAGTTGTCAGTTAATTTTTACTACAACGATAGAAAAGATTAGAACATGATAAAAAACTGTGGAATAGTTTTATTTCACGCGTCACGAACACAATTCTAAATACATTCCAGTATATTTATTAACGGAGAACACAAAATCGTTTGTATAAATTTATTCAAAACATAATTAATCTTTAAATTCAATTTGGTGCCGCCATGTTGCGCCACGCGCCATGCAGTCACCGTTTTAATATATTCTTCATCGATAAAGGTAAAGACAAGCGACATAAACCGACAAACAAGTTTCGGATGCCACGTTTGACATTCATTTTAGATTCCCATCGCATATTTATATATTTAACTTTCGACCCTATACTCTTATCATTGAATCGCGGATTTTGCTTGCAGCACGCTATGTGTTTTATGACACTTTTTGTTTTTCAAACACACAGCCTGATTTCATAATAATATGCATGGAACATAATCTTCCTTAAATTGGTTAAAATGTTATGTTTTATACTGTGTCCCTAGTCGGATGCCGGAAAAATATTAAAATATATTATATGATTCTTCTTCTTTGTCGGTACAGCTCTATCAGCCGTTATCTCAACACTCACTCCCCTCCCTCTCATATCATTATTCACACACTCCATCCATGTCTTTTTCGGTCGACCTCTTCCCCCTCTACCTTTCACTACTATTTCCATACATCTCCTAATCACATTCATCTTCTCTCTCCGCATCACATGTCCAAACCACGCTAAGCGTCCGCTTTTTAATTTATCAAACACTAGGGCTATTTACACACTTCCTCTGATACTCATTCCTTATCTTGTTCATTCTTTCGTCTTGTTTTCTATTATTCCAACAACAATCATAAAATATATTAATTTTGATGGAAAACAAAAACACCCGCATTTTGATTAAATTTGTATGAGAACACATCTGAGTATAACAAAAATGATATTTATCGAAAAACAGTTAATTTTAAACAAAATAACTTCCACTGATTTGAAACTTTTAAAATTAAATAGGTATATTTCTTTAGAAACCTCATTGGTTGAGAATTTGTTCAAATAACAAAACTATCATTGACGAAGTGTAAACAGAGGAATTTCGACAATAAATTCTATTGAAAGAACGGTATTTTTTACGGTCTCGATAGCGTAAAAGTTAACTCAAATTTGTATAGAGTTGGAACGTTTGCCTACGTTTGCCGCTAGAGGCGCTGTTCCAACTGCATACAAATTTGAGTTAACTTTTACGCTATCGAGAACGTTAAAAAACTCACACTAAACACACGATTCATGATGACCGTGCGTGATTTGTTCCCAGTCATTATTACAATCAAATGTCAGTCCTTTAAAGCTATTCCTGACACGAAGCAATTGCGTCCCGATTTAGACATTGGGACTGCCGTCAGAACGTTTCAAGATGATTGACGGTATCCGAGTTCTGATGTCCATGGACTCCGTGAGCCGTAGACCTCTCTAAAGGGGTATAAGCCGTTGTAATGCCTGTTTTCGGTTTCACAACTAATACAATAATTAATTTCATATTGGTTTCTCGTGTAACTCAAACAACATCCTTAGGCGTTTTGCAAGAATACAAAACATGTTTAAGCCAATGACATGATTTATGGCAGACATGACGTAGCCGTGATGTATTGACAACTGTCAACGATTGTACAATGCGCGCTGTGTAGTTGTTTAGTTATTAAGTCATTGCTTTGGAGTTAGGATGCGAATTAGCCCACAGACACAGCCCACTGAGTTTCTCGCCGGATCTTCTCAGTGGGTCGCGTTTCCGATCCGGTGGTAGATTCTGCGAAGCACTGCTCTTGCTAGGGTCAGTGTTAGCAACACTCCAGTTTGAGCCCCGTGAGCTCACCTACACACGTAAGGGTGAAGCTGAAATAGCCTCTCAAGGCTATCAGCATGGGTAGGAAAAAAAAGGAGTTAGGGTCAAATGTTCATTAAATTAATGGATAAAACTGGGTGACCTGTATTAAATTTCCGTATTTAGTGGAGGGGAGCGCTCGGGTCGAAGCCATGCTGCCTGTGATGTAGTTAACCCTGGGCACGACCAGTCCATATCAAAACCATGTATTCTTTCCGTTTGGTCCTTTCATCGCATTAATAGTCAGATGAGCATACGGCCTGATTGGTCATAGATGCTCATGAACAATCGAATCGTTAGGGTTGAGCCGCTCCGTTAATTCTTTATAGGATGTTAAACCGTCCATCATTAAAGTTTAGGGTTGTCAATTATGCTTTTTTTTTATTTTTGAACAAAAAAAACCGACTTCCACAAAATAAAAAGAGAATATTGTGAATGTAGTTGAAGTCAATTAAACATGCATTACTAAGGAGAACTGAAAAACCACTGGTTCGAATTTGATAACATTTAAACGGGGCCAAATGAGAAGCCAAAGCTTTCAATAAAAGGATCAAGGAAGAAAAACGTTCTGAAGAATAACGCATACAAAATAAATAGAATTGATAACTTCCTGATTGATAACTGAAATTAATACGGATAAATAAAAGGTTCGAACCAGAGTGTAATATACGTCTAATTACGACTCTCCGTGTAGACAGAGAAGAACTTTTTTTAAATCACTGTTTTGCTGTTTTCTTTGTTCATTTTGCCACATAAATTAGAACTATAACTCTATGGTCTTTCTTTATGTCTGTGTATTGGAATAAAAACATGTCTAAGATAGACTAGAGCTAAGGTTTAGCCAAAATGAGTCTGATTATTCGAAAAACTAAATCAAATGTTTTGTTACAGAAACAATACTGCAACGTACGCAGCGAAATCTGCTGCAGAATCGAGATCTCCGGTCTTGCTGGAGCTGGCTCTATCCAAGGCTCACTCGGAGTAGACTCTGCTTCCTACTCTGGTCAGGGAACGAATCTTTTCGCAACGAATCAAGGAGCTGCGAACAACTTTGGAGCCTTCGATTCCGCAAACAGGGCTTCTAGTTTTGGAGCGTCCAACTTCGGAAGTGGTGCTGCAGTGAACAGAGCTTTTGATTCAAGAGGAGCATCAGGCATCTCTACTATTGGGTCGACTCTCGTTCCCCCCACTACAGCCGGTCGCTTCGGCTCTACTGGTTTTGGCAACGAAGTCTTCAAAGCGACAAGCCAATCGAACTTTATCGAAACCGATTCATTCTCCGCCGGTAGTGACGTGGCCAGTTCTTACAGACCAGGCGCAATCGGCTCCGGATTGAAACCCGGTATTCCCTATCTACCACCAGTCGACAACACCAACAGTGGATCTAATGTGGTGACCAGCACGGCTTTCCCGACGACCTTCGTGACGACACCGCGTCCGTTCTCAACTCCTCGTCCGGTTACTCCTAAGCCTACTTACCTACCGCCCATCATACCTTCGACATCTGCCCCTGGATACTTGCCTCCCGTAGCAGACTCATCCAACAACAGGGAGACCCGTCTTCCCCCTAACAAGGTTTACAATGAGGGAAGCGTGATCTTGGACGAAACAAGACAGCCTACGACCAGACCAACAGTTTTCACTCCAGGTCCTTCACCAAGTAAGTTATCTCTCACGTAGTCTTTAGTAGTTCTTTTTCGGGCTGCGCCGAACTTCTTATGAGGTCCCCGTGCCTAGGGGACGCGCCGGTATATGGGACTTGACGATCTGCTGATGTTAGAAGCTGACCGTGGGTCCAAGGATAATTTAGGGCCCTATCGCATCAAACGACACCCTGCACTCAAAAACAGAGATAACCTGATGCAGTACACTAGTTTATTTTCCGCGAAACATTAATTTGAATTAATAATTGAAACCATATTTTTGCTGTTAAATTATAAGTTAACATTTTTGTTAATTATATTAGGTAAGTTACTTTAAGTATATTACGTTACTCATAGTTTCATAGTAGCTTTTTTTTTTATTGCCCTTGTAGGCAGACGAGCATACGGCCCACCTGATGGTGAATGGTTACGGTCGCCCATGGACTTCAGCAACGCCAGGGGCAGAGCCAAGCCGCTGCTTACCGCTATACGTGTTATCTCCATCAAATACTCTAATAACTACCAATGGAAAATATAAGACAATATCTACTTGCGGATAAGGTTAGCTTCAAGCAAGATAATGAGCATTCCGAAATAAGCCGAGCTTTTCAACGTATCACTGATAGCTTCCACACATCAACAGCTTAAGGAATGTTTAATGCGCTATCGAAATGATAGTCTTTTCTCTTGTGCCAGGTGAAATTCCTGCTGGATGCGCTGCTGCCCTCAAGTGTACTCCTATCGAATTCTGCACAGCGGAAGGTGTCATCTCAAACACTTCAGTCATCCTGAGTCGCGAACAAGACGCGTACCGAGTACCCTTGACAGTGAGTTCTTAAACTACTTAGAAAAGTAACCTACAGGACAATAAGCACACGATAAACATAGTTTCTGGACGCCTTATGATATTTAAGTCTGAAGAAGTTTGAAGTCGTCGTGACCTAAAGGATAAGACGTCCGGTGCCTTCGTGTTGAGCGATGCAATGGTGTTCGAATTCCGCAGGCGGGTACCAATTTTTCTAATAAAATACGTACTTGACAAATGTCCACGATTGACTTCCACGGTGAAGGAATAACATCGTGTAATAAAAATCAAACGCGTAAAATTATAATTTGCGTAATTACTGGTAGTAGGACCTCTTGTGAGTCCGCGCGGGTAGGTACCACCACCCTGCCTATTTCTGCCGTGAAGCAGTAATGTGTTTCGGTTTGAAGGCTGGGGCAGCCGTTGTAACTATACTGAGACTTTAGAACTCATATCTCAAGGTGGGTGGCGGCATTTACGTTGTTGATGTCTATGGGCTCCAGTAACCACTTAAAACCAGGTGGGCTGTGAGCTCGTCCACCCATTTGTGTAAAAGTTAACTCAACTTTGCATGGAGGTAGAACAGTAGTTACGTTAATAATGGCACAAAGAAGCTAATCTTTGTCAATATCATTATGAGCCCTAGAAGGCCGCACCCAAGAAAATGCTTCTCATCACCGTTCTCTCCAGGACTGCAAAGACCTGGGGTCGGGTCGTATCGGGAAATGCTGCCGCGATCCCTTCTACACTGATCCATGGCCAACGAACCAGCTGGGCAAGTGGGTTCCCGGCGTCTTCGGAGGCAACGACGGCAAATACGTACCAGACAGTCGCGTCAGCCCGTCTACTAACGTGCGACCTCAAGTCACCGGCAGACCCCCCACCTCTCCTTCCACTGGATCAGTCATCTTGAACAACTTCAGGTGAGTTAGTATGATTTAATGTTACTAGTGGTCCCTCTGTAGTCGAAACTCGACTATAATTAATTGGAATTGTAAGTATGTACACTATTATGATTGTATTTTATACTTCTATAATCACAAATTTCGCCAAGGCTACACTATAAAAACATCCGTAAAAACCACTGTAGATTTATATATTAGTACGAAAATATAATATTTTTATTGTTTAGTTGGGTGGACAAGCTCACCGTGCACTTGGTGTTAAGCGTTTCTTCCTAGTCGGATACTCTTGGCAGAGTATTCATGGCTGTAGATAGACACTTAGTGGTGGTAGGACCTTGTGAGTCCGTACGGGTAGGTACCACCGCCCCGCCTATTTCTGCCGTAAGCAGTAATGCGTTTCGGTCTGAAGGGTGGGGCAGCTGTTGTAACTATACTGAGACGCATTTATGTTGTAGATGTCTATGGGCTCCAGTAACCACTTAACACCAGGTGGGCTGTGAGCTCGCCCACCTATCTGAGCCATAAATAAAAAAATAAAAAAGTTCATTAAGGTTTCGACTTCTACAGATATCAGTAGGTGATAAGTGTGTTATGATTTAAGTGAAGTGATTTTACAATGATGTTTAGTTCCGACGCTTTTGCACACGTAATGGCTATTTCGTTGACGCTTCTTAAGAACAGGTGACCCTCTCCCGGATCTACAAGGGCTATGATTATGAAGTAGCAACACTAATATCTACCACATAATAATAATAATAATGCTTTCTTTGTTCCATACAAAAATACTGAACTACAAACAATTTGAACATTCATTAATGTTTTTTTTTTTTAATTAAAAAGTTAACAAAAGTTTAAAAAGTTAATTAAGAAGATAGTTTAGGACTAAAATGTTAGTTTCTTATATTCATTTTAATATTATTTAAATAAATAATCTACCACATAACTACCCCTAATCTTTACCTACAATTTACATGGTGCCATTTTTACAACTATAATTGACTGCTAGTCAGGGGAAGGGCATTTTGGGAGACACATGAAATGGGAGAAGTTTAATGTCTATTTGTGCCGTGAAGCACTTGTCGTGTTACAATACGACTGTGACCTCATGTCTTATGGCGGAAGTCGACATCCGTGCTATAGTGCCCATGGGCATTCCCGATCCTGCGGAAAGAATGGAAAGCAGTCGACGTCGCCCCAAACACGTCATCTCGGATCCTCCCGATCCACTAACGGTGCTTCTAGGTACTTCAAGCACCGGTCACCGTTCTCGTCGAACCCGTCGCTTGTGACGAAGGGCTCGACGAGTAAATTAACCCTCAGACACAGCCCACTGAGTATCTCGCCGGATCTTCTCAGTGGGTCGCGTTTCCGATCCGGTGGTAGATTTTGCGAAGCACGGCTCTTTCTAGGGTTCGTGTTAGCAACGTCGTCAGGTTTGAGCCTCGTGAGCTCACCTACTAGTGATGGTTACGCTGATATAGCCTCTCAAGGCTATCAGCTTAGGCAGGAAAAAAAAATGTGCCCATGGGCTTTATTAACTGCTGATCATCAAATTACCAAAAGCTCCTCAAAGACAACGTGTAATCAATCTCTTGCTACCAACAGGAATACCCCTAAACCAATTTCACCAACACCTGGACCCAACCAACTGTCTCCTGGTTACCCGTCGAGCACCCTGGCTCCTGCCTTCGTGCAGAAGAATCAGTTCAACCAAGGATCGTACGGTCAGAAGGGCGTTGGGCAAGGCAGCGTTATCGGAGTTGGACAAAACGGCCAAGGTAAGCAGTTGACTATCATCAAACTCCTTCCGTGATACCAGCGTCGATTTTTGGCGTGAAATTTCCACGCGTTTCATATTTGTGGGGGGAGCAACTGATATATTACTAGATGAGGCTCCTGGACGAGCGCAGAGAACCAAACATCTTCAAGTGAGCTATGTATCTTGGACAATTAAAACAAAATTATAAAACAAGATAAGTTTTGGGACTTCTTTTTCCTTATTCCTTTCTCTATCCACCATTCACACCATCGGTTGACGGTGCGATAAAAATAGATGCCGGTGTAAAGAACAATAAGCTGTTTTTTTTCTCCCCTACCTATGCTGATAGGTAGGTGAGCTCACGGGCCTCAAACCGGAAGTGTTGCTAGCACTGGCTCTAGCAAGAGCAGTGCTTCGCGGAATCTACCACCGGATCGGAAATGCGACCCATTGAGAAGATCCGGCGAGAAACTCAGTGGGCTGTGTATATGGGATAATAAGCTGTAATTATTGTTGATCAACATAAAGAGTAGACTATATTCACACTACCTGAAGCCACTGCGTTCATCCAGAGTGCGTTTCCAGAGATATCTTTTACCACGTACCATCCGGTTTTGAAATGAGCTCCCCTCCACGGCGTTTCCCGAGCGCTATGATATGTCCTTCTTCAAATGAGGCTTGTGGAGAGTATTAAACTGTAGGCAGCGGCTTGGCTCTGCCCCTGGCATTACAGACGCTCATTGACGACGGTAACCACTCACCATCAGGTGGGTCGTATGCTCGTCTGCCTACACGGGCAATAAATAAAAAAGTAACACTCTTACAAAGTAGCTAATGAGAAAATTGAAATGTGCACCAACGAATTACGGAGTGAGTCAATAATTTTATCATGTGCTCAGTTTCAAATACATACATTTAAATTCAAAACATTAAGTACATAATATTATTTGCTTATTTAGTTGTACCAACAAAGTGAAGATCATTGTAAAACATCGACAAATTGACAAGAAGTACTTTTTTTTTATTGCTTAGATAAGTGGACGAGCTCACAGTCCACCTGGTTTTAAGTGGTTGCCGGAGCCCATAGACATCTACAACGTAAATGCCGCCACCCACCTTGAGATATGAGTTCTAAGGTCTCAGTATAGTAACAACGGCTGCCCCACCCTTCAAACCATCACCTTCAAACCTTCATATAATATTTGACATTTTGAAAAAAAAAGAATTGAGATTATTGAATAAAAATACAAGGAAATATTTAGAAAAAAAAATATTATTCAGAATAATACATTTTCAACAAATAACAAAAAAAAAATTGCACCTAATTAGAGAAGAAAATATAAATGAAACTTGTTTATATTCGATCAGATTAATTGTCATTTTATGATTAAGAGAAATTATTATTGGTTTGGTATATTAATTACTTTTTATCTATTTAATTAAATTATATAATAATTTTAACTTTTGTATAGACAGAAAAGTCATCTGAAATTTCTCATACACCTTACTGTGGCAAATATGCTTTTATTTTTATTTTTTGTTAACGTATCAACGTCGCGTCATACATTGATGGCTGTGGCCAACGATGACGTCATATCGTACGAACCAATAACAAATCAGGAAACGCAATAGTGGCACCAATTGTCAAAATTATTACACTAAGAAAAAATATGGACGCGCATGTCAATTTAATATTTGTAAAATACTTAAAAATAATATAATCAGTATTTGAAGAAGTAAACGCATTTATTCATTTTCCTGGCCACCTCAAGATGCCTCTAAGAAATAGACGCAACATTTTTTTTAAATTAATTGAATGAAAAATAAGATTCTTCGGAAATTTCATGTTATTACAACAGCTGCCAATCAGCGCTAATCACCTTATTTGAATGATATATTGATTTTATGGAAGCAATAAAAATTGAAATTTCCGAGCGATGATAAACGTTGACAAGTTTATGACGCGCAGGGTTGCCAATTAACGAAATTAAAATCGCTAATTTGTCGCTTCGGAAAATTTTGTTTTTTGCCAAGTAGTTTGTTTTGAAAACGATCGAAGGTCGGACTAGGAAGCGTATGAATAAAGATTTTTCACGCAATAGTCAGCAATAGTTGTAAGGTTAGTTTTTATATAGATTAAATTCACTATTTTACTGGTGGTAGGACCTCTTGTGAGTCCGCGCGGGTAGGTACCACCACCTTGCTTATTTCTGCCGTGAAGCAGTAATGGGTTTCGATTTGAAGGGTGGGGCAGCCGTTGTAACTGTACTTGAGACCTTAGAACTTATATCTCAAGGTGGGTTGCGTATTTACATCGTAGATATCTATGGGCTCCACTAACCACTTCACACCATACGGGCTGTGAGCTCATCCACCCATCTAAGCAATAAATAAAAAATTGTTTTCCAAATAAAATAAAATAAAAAATTGTGAGAATCCCGTAGGTAGTCCGCTTTCAAAAACTAAATAGAAATCTCAATTGAAACAGAAAACATAAATCATTTAGCTTCACTGAAATGTCGCTGACTTGCCGATAGTGATAATTTACATTAATATAACCATAAAAAACCTAATTAAACACAGCTAAGCAAATCGTTTTTGGACTGGCAACCTTATTTCGCGCATCGCTTAAAAAATCTTTCGCAAGTTCTAAATAGAGTAGAATTGTGGTCTTGATTAAAAGATGTTAATTCCGTAAAGATTCAAGGATGCGCGTCTGATATTAGATGACAAAGCGAAATAATTTCTAATCGATAGTGAATCAATTAATATTATTCTAAAGCAGGACATTAGAAGGATATTGAGCTAAAAGATATTTAAATAGAACAGCGAGCCAAGCTACTATGCCGAATTCAAAAAATCCAGGAAATGTTTCTAAGCAAATGTGGTACACTATTATTTATTATTTATTTATTTATGTACACACAAAAAAGAAGACATAGTACAGAGTAATAGGAAAATTATGTACAAAGGCACTGCTTATTTCTTTAAGAAATCTCTTCCAACAGACCTGCGAGAGGATTATGAGAATAATAATTAAAAGTGTTGAGTATGTGTAGAACAGCTAAAATAACAAATACAACATGATAATTATAGTAAAACACATTACATGAGTAATGAAAGAAGCGTTACATGTTCTTTTTATTGCCCTTTTAGGCAAACGACCATACGTCCTATCTGATGGTGAGTGATTACTGTCGTCCATGGACGTCAGCAATGCCAGGGGCAAATCCAACCTACTGCCTATCGTTAAATGTTTTAAAATGAAATATAACAATATCAATCAATATACAAATATACAAATCTTGGGCCGGAAATTCGTCCATTATATCTTCAGATGTCCTATTAGTTTGAAGTTGTATTCATCCGTTAAATCTCCTGCAGGTAACCAAGGCTCTTATGGCCAAGGTTCGCAATTCACGCAAACCTCATCATCGAGAGGCCAAGGACAGTTCCCAGGTGTTGGCCAAGGACAGTTCCCAGGTGCTGGCCAAGGGCAGTTCCCAGGTGCTGGCCAAGGACAGTTCCCAGGTGCTGGCCAAGGACAGTTCCCAGGTGCTGGCCAAGGGCAGTTCCCANTTAAATCTCCTGCAGGTAACCAAGGCTCTTATGGCCAAGGTTCGCAATTCACGCAAACCTCATCATCGAGAGGCCAAGGACAGTTCCCAGGTGTTGGCCAAGGACAGTTCCCAGGTGCTGGCCAAGGGCAGTTCCCAGGTGCTGGCCAAGGACAGTTCCCAGGTGCTGGCCAAGGACAGTTCCCAGGTGCTGGCCAAGGACAGTTCCCAGGTGCTGGCCAAGGGCAGTTCCCAGGTGCTGGCCAAGGGCAGTTCCCAGGTGCTGGCCAAGGAAAGTTCCCAGGTGCTGGCCAAGGCCAGTTTCCAGGTGCTGGCCAAACCGGGATACAAGGAGTTGATGTTGGCGTCACTCAAGGATTTGGCCAAGGTGCCTCCCAAGGAATTGGCCAACAAGCCATTTTCGGTCAAGGAAACAGAGGCCAATTTGGCCAAGGCACCCAGACTGTCTTCGGACAAGGACAGGTACGTTGTTAAACCAATTTTGATTAATTAGTAAATGACTACCAAATTAGTAGTCAAACTTTAATTGATGCACAAAAGATTTTAGTATTTCATCTTCCAAATAGGGGGTCAGCCAAAAAAAAGGTTTTGGAGTCTCTCAAGGCGCTGGAGTCGGTATCAGGAACCAAGGAGCCGGCCAAGGTACACGTGTTACCTCTGACCAAGGCCAAGTATACGACCAAGGTGTTGTCCAAACCGTACAACAGGGCGTCGTCACCGCAGCGCAGCAGGGCGCAGGACAAGGAGTTAAGTACGGCCAAGGTCAAGGCTTCCAACAAGGAGGTGGCGTTAGCGTCAGTCAAGGAAGCTATGGTCAAGGAGAGTCACAGGGTGCCGGCATCAGTGCAAGCCGTGGCTCCGGACTGGCTGTCAATAAAGGAGCTGGCTTCGGAGTTAACCAAGGCACCGGTCAAGGCCAAAGTGGAGGATTCGGTGTTAGTCAGTCTACCGGTCAAGGTTTCAGTCAAGGCACTGGTTTAGGTGTCAACCAAGGAACGGAAGAAGGAATTATCCAAAATGGCGGTTTCGGGGTTGTCAGAGGATCTGGAACTGCCATCACCCAAGGAGGTGGATTTGCAATCAGCCAAGAAACAGGTCAAGAAAGCAGCTTCAGGGTTAACCAAGGTAGCGCTGGACAAGGAATATCTCAGAGCGGTGGCTTCGGAAACGGCCAAGGTGCGGGTCAAGGAGGCTTCGGGCAAGGTGGCAGCTTCGGTGTTGTTCAAGGAGGCGGATTCGGAGTAAGAGGTCAAGGCTTTGGCGTGAACCGCGGTGTAGGCATCGCGGTCACAGGTGGTCAAGGAGAAGCGATAAATCAAGGTAAGTGTTCTCATTCGAACCATACATAATTCTAAACAATAATATTATATTTGCCGTTGTAACTATAATTGAGACCTTAGAACTTATATCTCAAGGTGGGTGGCGCATTTACGTTGTAGATGTCTATGGGCTCCAGTAACCACTTAACATCAGGTGGGCTGTGAGCTCGTCCACTCATCTAAGCCATTAAAAAAAAAAATGATATCAAGGTGGGTGGCGCATTTACGTTGTGGATGTCTATGGGCTCCAGTAACCACTTAACACCTGGTGGGCTGTGAGCTCGTCCACCCATCTAAGCAATAAATAAAAAAATGTATTATTAAACATTAACATGCGGATGTGTCGAGAGGTGGGGGTATGTTTCTTTGAACTCCGTACCGTATGTAAGTTGTTATGTTATTACTCAAATTGTTACTTTAGATTTGACCTCCAGGCAAAACGGCACGTTTAAATATAGTTAACTGCCATAACTATTTGGTTATCTCTAGCAAAATTACTTAGAATATAAAAACATCGTTCCAGGATTCTTTTCGGGGTCATATTCTTATTTCTTTCACTAGAGTGCCGCCTTTTTCGTGCAGTTATCGAGTTATCGAGGTGGTTTATCTGGAGCTAAGTAGTCACCGGAGTTCATAGATATCACTGGATCTACAACACGCGATTGATTCGCGGTCAAAATAGGCAGGACGGTGTTACCTACCCGTGCAGTCTGACACTATTCTACCACAATTAAATTTGTTATTATAGTTTTTTCAATTTGCCTAATTACTGGCCCGTTAGATTAGGTATCACTAACCTAGCCTATTTCTGCGGCAAATTAGTCACACCTTCCGGTTTCAAGAGTGGAAAATCCGCTGAACCGATATCCTCCTCATATGGTCCCTTAAGCTCCATTAGGAAACGAAGCAATAAATCGAAGAAGTCTTCAATTTGAAATTTACCTTTAACCTCCTAATAACAAAGCTCATATGAGCGGTGTTTAGAGATGAAGTATAAAGCCAGAGGAATGACACATTAAATTGAATCCTCGCCCGATGTAGGGATACTGTTTTTCTAGTCTATAGTTAGTTAATTATAAATAGTTAAAAAAATTAGTTAATTGATACCTTTTTTACGCTACTGTGTCTGTCATTCTCATTTCCTTTTCTTACCGTTTTCTCTAACTCACATTTTAACTTTCATTCCACGCTCTTTTTATATAAGCTCCGTTCTTACCAATCCTATATTAATATGGTTTAAATTCTCCTAAGCGTAGCTTTTACTGTTTGTTCATATACAGGCTTTGGCCAAGGTGTTTACAACGGCGGTGGTTTCGGTACGGGCCAGCGTCTGGTCTCCGGCCGAGGGCAAGCGCTCGTCCAGGGCGAAGGTCAGACAGTCATCCAGGGAGTCGGCACCGGGGTCAGACAAAGCCAGGGTTTCACCGTCACACAGGGCAACGGCGTTGGAGTCGAGAATGAGTACAGTGCCTCAACGCAGCGGGTGTTCTTGAAGAGATACTCCGGCGGTGGACAATGTGGGCTTTTGAATGTAAGTACCAGAAAAGTATGCCTTAAATCCAAGGTTCACAATACCATTGAAGTGTTAATACTGTACTACTGACTAGTGAATGGGAATCTTATGAGCCCGCGCGGGTAGGTACCACCTCCCTGTCCATTTCTGTCGCTAAGCAGTAATGCGTTTCGATTTGAATGGGAAAGTCTCAATACGGCATTAACGTTGCTGATGTCTATAGACTACGGTGAGTAAGTTGACAAAGGAAATTAAAAAAAAAACTTAATTCCTTCATCTAAGAACTTAAGACGGCCGTGTTATTTGTAAATTCATGATACAGCTTTGGGAGCCGCGAATAATGAATGATTAATTTGAATTCTAATCACGTCTGATTTACCTATTTTTGTCGGACGCCATCTAAGAACCACTAACTATTAAGATAAATAATGTAAACACACATAATGAACAAAGGTCACGTGAAGTAATAATTCGAAGATTCAATTAATTAACGGTCAAACTTTAATATATTTATATTTGCTCAATCATATCTGGCTTTAAGGACGGCAGTGATCATTACGAAACGCTACGATTAGTTTCGACAAAACGAAATCTCCTCAAGAAAAAAATATTTCGGATTTCGAAATAGCAGCGGCGAGATCATACCGCACAATGGTCGAAAGCGACCAGAAAGTTATTCTGTTAGAATCACGCGGCCGCGTCGAGGAATCCGCGATGGCATGTGTTAATAAATCGAACTATTACTGGTGGTAGGACCTCTTGTGAGTCCGCGCGGGTGGGTACCACCACCCCGCCTATTTCTGCCGTGAAGCAGTAATGCGTTTCGGTTTGAAGGGTGGGGCAGCCGTTGTAACTATACATGAGACCTTAGAACTTGTATCTCAAGGTGGGTGGCGCATTTACGTTGTGGATGTCTATGTGCTCCAGTAACCACTTAACACCAGGTGGGCTGTGAGCTCGTCCACCTATCTAAGCAAAAAAAAAAAAAAAAAAAAACTAAATGGTCCGCACAAAACTCCTTTAATGCAAAATTAATTGTGCACGTACACCACAGACAAATGTAAATGACGCCACAGGAAGAGAGAAAAACGCGGGACTTTTGACAGATGTCAAGTTCTAGCGCGTTTTGATACACGGTGTCATATTTTTTTTCCCTACCTATATAGCCTTGAGAGGCTATTTAAGCGTAACTTTAACTAGTAGGTGAGCTCATCAGGCTCAAACTGGAGTGATGCTAGCACTGACCCTAGCAAGAGCAGTGCTTCTTAGAATCTACCACCGGCTCGAAAACGCAACCCACTGAGAAGACCCGACGAGAAACTCAGTGGGCAATATCACATGTCAAGTTGACATTGGCAGAATTGTGGTGTTACTGCCACAAAGTCCATTTACCAAAGATTTAATTGAATCAAATCTTTCCTAGCATCATGCTTTAAACACTAGCACTGCGGGAAAAGTGTGCTTAGTGCGAGGTTTTTAACGTTCTGGATAGCGTAAAAGTTAGCTCTCAGTTTTATATTACGGAATATTTGAACGAAATGTTCACTAACATAAGCTCTAATTTGGCTCGACAATTTTTCTGTATACGTGTTACGGTGTACTATTTGTAATTCAGACTAAGAGTGTGCTTCCATCGATCGGATATAAGATTTAGCCAATTTCTCACAAGTTATATATTCGTTTCTATTATTAAAACAGCCCCAGAAACCATACGGCAACCGGAATGATCTAGAAGTAGACTTCGCGGAGATACCCTGGCAAGCGATGGTGCTCCTCCAGACCAACAGGAGCCTGCTGTGCGGAGGAGTCATCACCAGGCCTGAGGTGGTTGTCACTTCAGCATCATGCGTCGATGGGTAAGACATGTTAACCATGTTCTTATCTTTTCTCGATCCTGAGGAATGNCAGCCCCAGAAACCATACGGCAACCGGAATGATCTAGAAGTAGACTTCGCGGAGATACCCTGGCAAGCGATGGTGCTCCTCCAGACCAACAGGAGCCTGCTGTGCGGAGGAGTCATCACCAGGCCTGAGGTGGTTGTCACTTCAGCATCATGCGTCGATGGGTAAGACATGTTAACCATGTTCTTATCTTTTCTCGATCCTGAGGAATGAATGATGATGAAGAAGAGGTAACGCAGCACTGAACCAGTTTCTGAGACCTTTAATTAGAAAGGACTGGGTTGGATGTCGGACGCAGAACTGGGCGGAAGCAATATTATTGTTTAATGTCTTGTACAAACATATTCTAAAGTAACTTCAATCCAGTAACTGATAGAACATATTCTAAATTAACTTCAATTCAGCAATTGAAAATTTATTTTTGAACCAGTTAAACTGAGTAGTAACTTTTCGCTTTCATTGTGGGTGTGTGAATAAAATTGCGTGGATTCTTAGATAATTCTACAGAGAAGCAAGATAGTTAAATAAATACAAGTAGACCTTAGATAAACAGAGACAGGCAAGTTTCAATAAAATAGATGGCAGGGGAACAGAAGGCCCATGTCAACTGGTCATCAACTGTCAACATGGTCAAGGAAAAATGTCGATGCAGTTTTCCATGGGTATTAGGCTACCTTTTATCGCAAAAAAAACATCTAGGTCACTATCGACATAATCACTTAAAAAAATCATGTCACATTGTTTTGACTTGAAAGAAGGGCATACAAACACATTTTCGCGCATATAATATTATTATGGATCTTAAAAAGCGCCCCTTTGATCATAAATTACATAGAAGTTAACTTACCAACTTGTTGTAAAGCGTTGTTTTATAGAATCTCACTCTTACACAGGCTGGACGCGAAAAACGTTCTGATCAAAGGCGGAGAATGGAAACTCGGGATTGACGACGAGCCCCTCCCCTTCCAAATAGTCCAGGTTAAGACCATCATCCGCCATCCGGAATACAAGAAGGGAAGCCTGAAATACGACGCAGCCATACTGGTGCTCTCGGAGAATCTGCGGTTCGCGAAGAACATCCAACCGATATGTCTCCCCGCAGCCGGAGAGACCTTGGACGCGTATTACAATGGAGCTGGAGAATGCATGGTGACTGGCTGGGGAAAGATCGTCTTGCAAGGTAAGAAGAAGTTTGTGTCGCTTAGGTCACGTAGATTTGACTTTTTCCTCCTCACTGTTTACTATTTATTTGGGAATTAGCGCAATCTATCCAAAATATCAATGTCAAAGATAGAAAGACCAAACAAGCTTCCACCATCCACAAGTCACACGAGCAGACAGTGAACATGCAATCAAATATGACTTAAAAACTAAAAATCGATCAATTAAATCTAGATCACCTCGCAAACACACAAAAATCGCCTTTGGCTATATCCTTCTTTATGAATTGACTAGCGACCCGCCCTCGCTTCGCTTCGGAAACATTAAAACACACATGAAACCAAAAAAATAAAATAAAAAAAAAGTAGCCTATGTTCATCAGGGACAATGTCGGCTTCTAATGGAAAAAGAATTTTTCAAATCGGTCCAGTAGTTTCGGAGCCAATAGAAACAAACAAACAAACAAATCTTTCCTCTTTATAATATTAGTATAGATATAGATTTATAATCTTTACGAATTGATCGAAGAAAGATGTCAGCGTTGTAGAAGTTCGTATCGTGTAATAATATGGCGTAACGCATCGAACCCGTCGCTTGCGACGAAGGGCTTAACGAAACGAACTAAGGGCGAAATTAACCCACAGACATAGCCTACTGAGTTTCTCGCCGCATCTTCTCAGTGGGTCGCGTTTCCGATCCAGTGTAGATTTTTTTTATTTTTTTTTATTGTTTACATGGATGGACGAGCTCACAGCCCACCTGGTGTTAAGTGATTACTGGAGCCCATAGACATCTACAACGTAAACGCGCCACCCACCTCGAGATATAAGTTCTAAGGTCTCAATATAGTTACAACGGCTACCCCACCCTTCGAACCGAAACGAATTACTGCTTCACGGCGGAAATAGGCGGGGTGGTGGTACCTACCCGTGCAGACTCCCAAGAGGTCCTACCACCAGTGATTACGCAAGTTATAATATTTGTGGGTTTGATTTTTATTACACGATGTTGTTCCTTCACCGTGAAAGTCAGTCGTGAACATTTGTCAAGTACGTATTTCATTAGAAAAATTGGTACCCGCCTGTGGGATTCGAACACCGTTGCACCGCTACGTACGAATGCACCGGACGTCTTATCCTTTAAGCCACGACGACTTTTTAAAACTAATTAATTAATTAAAATCCTAATTAATTAAACTAGTCAACCGATGCTCAAGTAATAACACACCGGTTCATATTAGAGATATTTTTGTAGCAGATCCATCGCATAGTTGATGCTACAGACATATTACATTACTTCCTACAATATTTACGAGTCGCCGGGAGGCTTTAATCGAAAATCGAAACAATGAGCCAACAAATAAGGTTCTTTTTTGAAATTGTTTGAGATGATTCCATCGTCTCGTTTCTACCATCGCACCGCCCGCCGCCGGAGTAGAGTTCATCCATACTACCTGGAGCCACTGCGTTCATCCACAGTGCGTTTCCAGAGATCTTTTTTGCCACGTACCATCCGGCATGTCGTTCTTCAAACGAGACTTGTGGAGAGTGCTTAACGGTAGGCAGCGGCTTGGCTCTGCCTCTGTCATTTCTAAAGTCCATGGGCGACGGTAACCACTCATCGCCAAGTGAGCCGTACGCTCGTCTGCCTACACGGACAATAAAAACAATTACCGAATAATATTATCGGTTTTTGAGTGATAATATGTTTGTTGACTTCGTTGCTGTTTCGAAGCGATGTTTCTTCTGGCGTCGGAAAGGAAAGCATAAGTGTTAATACTGAGACGTCGACTATTTGGGTCAGTGTCGGTCGTGTACCGATAGCAAAAAAAACATGAATTAAAAAAATATGTTATCTTTATAATATCAAGAAAATAATTTTTTTTTCACAAGTCCAATATTGGTGGCGTCTCCATCTTGAGACATGACATCGAAATATCAATTATAATCGTGCTGACAACAGCGACAGTAAATGTATAATCTAAAGCTTGTATATTCATGTATATCTTGTAGCTTGTGTATAACTAGTGTACGACTATTCTTTATATCTTTCTCGATTTGACGTAACGAAATAACTCTATTTTTAATTTGATCTCATAAATACCTAATCCAATTCTAGATAAATCACAACAAAACAAAACAAAACTGCCAATTAAAGTCAAAATTTACAACACACGTCATAATAAACATTTTATATTTACGATCTGTCGAACGAAATTAAAGCAATTTTTTTTTTATATATTCTATATCGTGCCTTCATATAAATGGTAATATGTTCTTTTTTTTCGTTTCTAACATAGAATATTAATGCGATATTTATTCATTTTATCGTTTTGTATGTAAATTATCGATTGGCCTTGAGATCACCGCGTCTTTGTAACGTGAACGCCCACACGAAAGCAAATTTAATGAGATTCGATTAAGAGGAATTCCCAAAAACGTATAATCAAATTTAAGAATACATCGGTCCGTGGCTAATTGCTGACGAGGGCATCAATTCAGTCAAATAAATACGTAACGTGTGTAATAGCAATGTGTCAATAATCAATTAGTACGACAATTAAGTTGTGCTTTGGTTTTTTTCCCTAATTATTCGCTGGTAGCCTAAGAGGCTATTCTAGATACGCGCGGACGTCTAGGTGAGCTCACGTGCTCAACCTGAGAGAATTTGCTAACACTAGCCCTAGCAAGAGTAGTGCTTCGCGGAATCTACCACCGAATCGGAATCGCGATCTAACGAGAAGATTAACAATTAAAAAACTTCTGCCCATGCGCAACTTCATCACAATATAGTTCTTGCTTCTCTCTCCTTGCGTCGATAATCCTCAACGCTGAGGTTCGTAGCCTCATGAGGCTTTCTTGGTAAAATACACATGGTGGACTCCCGCGGTCCTTCCACGGCAGTGCTTTTGGAAGAAATTTAGTTCTTCCAGGCCGCTGAAGCCTTATTTGTGTCCGGCTAATTAACCGCTGTCAGACCATCGGCGTTAGCTGTTTTACGGTGGAAAGGTCGAACTCCAACTTAACAACCCTCCTTTTTATCTCATCCCGGCTTATCTGCTTAAGTACCCCTTATCAAAGTACTTTATTTACCTATATTTGTTATTTTCTTACATGAATGTTTAGTGTTAAATTATTTAAATTAAAAGTTAAATTCTTTGTCTGCTTCTTTTAAATAGATATTAAGTGCGTGCGTGGAAAATTCCGTCTACAACTTTGCGGTACTCACGAATCGAAGAATAGTTTTAATTTTACACAAAGAAATTATTGAGATGAGTCACCCGAATGTTTCCAAAACATTAATCGATGAAAAAAAAATTGGTATGCTTAAAAAAATCGTTACGTTTATGCATCAAGTACAAAAATTTAAACGACAAAAACAGGTTTGTCATCGTTTCTGAGCGATTCTTACATGTGAAATATACATAATATTATGCATGTATGTACATATGTTCATCGAACGGGGTTACGTAACGATTTTGACTCTAAAAGTGACGATACACGGAGACTAAGTAACTTCGAAAACCACTAGAGAACAATGAAGCGTCACTCGGGCAATCCCGCTGTCTCGTAAACACACAACACGTTTGTTTGGATCGACAGCGCTCCCTACTCGAGCAATCTCGCAGTCTCCTAAACAAAGAACACGTTTGTTTGGACCGACAGCCCTCCCTACTAGAGCAATCCCGCTGTCTCGTAACACACAACACGTTTGTTTGGATCGACGGCGCTTCCTACTCGAGCAATCTCGCAGTCTCCTAAACACAGAACACGTTTGTTTGAATCGACAGCGCTCCCTACTAGAGCAATCCCGCTCTCTTGTAAACACAGAACACGTTTGTTTGGATCGACAGCGTTGCCTACTCGAGCAATCCCGCTGTCTCGTAAATACAGAACATGTTTGATTGGATCAACAACGCTCCGTACTAGAGCAATCTCGCTGTCTCGTAAACACAGAACACGTTTGTTTGGATCGACAGCGCTACTCGAGCAATCCCGTTAACTCGTAAACGGAAATCTCACCCAATCTAGTCTCAAGAAATGTAGATTACATTTTTAAAAAAAGATACACAATAAATAGGTAACAGCGAGTAAAAAAATTTGGCTTGTAACATAACATTTGTATTGCTATAAACTACAAGCCCTTCGTTTTCTTGGCATAACAATTCACGTACATTTTTCGTTTTGAATATTCCAATCCCGCTGTCAGTCCTTCGTCTGTGACGCCACATTGTAAATTTATTAAACAAATAGGTCACGCCTACCGCGGACCTAAGCTTTTAGTAGCACGCGACGCACAGAAAGGTCATTCGTATGTGTTTGATAATCACATCGTATTATGAACATATTTTTTTTGTTAATGTTTCGTGTATGACATTCAAGAGTCGCCAGCCTAATGACGATACAATTTATAATCAGATTACTTACGTTCAATTGTTCTAATTACGATAAAGGTGAAAAATATAAAAAAAAACCGTTGACAACCATTTCTAAGTCACCGATGTTGTAATATAATCAAGAAATTACCAGATATAATAATCATCAGATATAATACACCTTAAGACATGAGGTCAAAGCCTCAAAGTATCGCGTTAACACTTCATAGCTCAAATAGGATGAATGTGATACCTAATCGCGCGAGTAGAAGATTTTATATGACATCCGAAATAATTATATTTCCGCGCTATTTCTGAGTTTAGTTATTAGGTTTTAAATCGCTTACTTTGTCTATGCACAAATACTGCAAAACGATTCAAAATAGAAATTATCGAAATTAATTGTTGTTACGCGAAAGGTCAACGAACCGAACACTTCTGACAAACTGACATTTTGACAAACGTCAAAAATGAGATATGTCAAAGTCGAGACTCGTCGATACAACATAAATTACACCATATTGTGTAGGGGACAAGTTGTAAAGTTGTCCACATGTAAACAGCAAGTGGCAAGACTCACTGAAATAGCGCTATTATTGGTGGTGGGACGTCTTGTGAGTCCGCACGGGTAGGTACCACCACCCTGCCTATTTCTATGGACTACGGTAACCACTTATAAACGGATGGACTGTGAGCTCGTCCAGCAACCTAAGCAACAAAAAAACAGAAAATAATAGTTTAGAAATTGGAAATGATGTGAATATACCAGTTTTAAACAGAGTGAAACGAGCTGGGTTGAAGTGAAGTGTGGCAGTTTATGGCGTGATTTTTAAACTCTTTCCACTTGCTATTGTGGCGCCATCTTCATTAACTCCCTTTCAGCGGACACTTTTTAATACACTAAGATGGTGCTCCTCACTTCTACCCTACATAGTTATTACAATATGTGCTCTGTCACATTGTTTTTGAACACGTTTCTGCTTGAAATTCAATCACGAATTGGAAATCGAATGCGAAAATGTATTTCGCCACAAAATATTGCCTAAGTGTAATTTTCAACGCCGCAATATTCATTCGGGTTCCCCTTAAATATGCAGATTGAACTATCTTGCATACAAATTTTATTGAATATATTCTTGTTCTCAGATATCAAGTGACGATAATCATACAATTAAACTGTTAGCTGATTCCCGTGGGACATATTTGTCTATTTAATTATGATGAACAATAATTGCAAACGCATAGATTAGTACCGACACACTTTTAAAAGTTATTTACCTGTCTATACCTAAATTTAGATATTTATAATATAAATATATATAAATTTAGGTATTTATTATATTTAGGTAGTACAGATAATACTGTATCAAATCGAAGGGTGAAATGCTATTTGTTTTAAGCGACATTTCGCTTAACGCGCGACATTTATCTTTGTAATTAAACAATTAATTAAACAAACAATTTGACACAAGTAATTAAACAAACAATTTATGTTTTTAATCGGAATACACACACATTCAAATAGCTAAACAAGTTTTTTTGTTATGATATTTTTTTTCAAATTTTAAACTTTAAATGGTTCCCCGGTAAAGTTGCAAAAATGTCGATAAAACCATGTAGCCTAATGCGAAATGGTTTAGTATGATAACGTTTGCATAATATTTTTAAAATTTTGTTTAGTATCTATATATTAATACGTGAAGCAAAAACTTTGTATCCCTTTTTACGAAAATTGCGCGGACGGAGGAGTATGAAATTTTCCACACTTATAGAGAATATAGAGAAGAAGCGGACAATGCTAATATTTTTTTAAAGTAATGCATAAAAGATACATTATATCAATAAAGAAAACATTACACACTCTACATACCATGTATTTGACGCACACACGCATGCATACTATTGATTGTCAAACTTTTGTCTGTTGTCAAATTGAGAATAGATTAAATATTGTTTGTCTTTGTTAATATTTTTTATAGTGTAGTCTTGGCGAAATTTGTGATTATAGAAGTATAAAATACAATCATAATAGTGTACAAGCTTACAATTCCAATTAACTATAGTCGAATTTCGACTACTGCGGGACCACTAGTTTCAACAAATTCATAAGTGTTTGTGCTTTTCATTGATAACTCAAAAATCCTCTTCGATGATTTTGTTTTAAGGCATTGTTATAATGAAGTCAACAATGAAAACAGACACCAAAAATCGTCATGTTTTTGCAATGATTTTTAAAGCATTTTCCAGGCACCTGAGAAACTAAAGATCGGGTCGATTCAGTTTACCACCAATTTTGAGAATATGCAAAGATAAATGATAAAATAGTGTTATTTGTATATATATTTATTCCACTAACATTCTAGAAATTCACATACGTGCCAAATATCAAGTTTATTCGCATTTATTCCCATTTATACCTACTGGCTCTCTTTATTTTTAATAATTGCTGAATACAAAATACAAAGCAGTTAATAGCAACGGGAGCTTTATTCCAACCGTATGTCCCTAAGACGCCTCACTCTTTTAATTAGTACTTACTAGTGGTCCCCCAGTAGTCGAAATTCGACCATAATTAATTTATATTATAAGATTGAAAATTATTATGGCTCTATTGTCAAAGACTATTTAGACTGCTGCAATCACAGATTTCGCCAAGACTACACTATAGACAAATAATATTAAAGACAAACAATATTAATCTGCTCTCAATTTGACCACATTAATCTAATAGGTGTATGACTCTAATAAACAATGAAAAAGAAAACGAAAAAAAAGTAAAACAAATACCACAAATTTTAAATAATAACAAAAGTTTGACAAAAAAATTATTATCCTATTAGGCAGACGAGCGTACGGCCCATCTGATGGTGAGTGGTTACCGTCGCCCATGGACTTCAGCATGCCAGGCGCAGAGTCAAGACGCTGACTACCGAACTGACAATGTCTTACAAATATTAACTTTCTGCACTCTTCTCTATATTCTCCATAAGGGTGGGAAATTTCATACTCCTCCGTTCGCGCAATTCTTATAAAAAGTGGTACAAAGTTTTTGCTTCACGTATTAATATTACTAGATGATGACCGAGCTTAGCTCGGCTTTTTTTTATAACGCCATCATGTTGTGTCTTTAAAGCAGTAAAAATAGTATTATTATTCGGATGTCGGGAAGAGTAATAAAGTTCAATTTCGATTTCGATTATCGATAAAGTTGATTATTGAAAACACGAATGAAACAACATTCCGAGATTCAGATTATATATATATATATATATATATATATATATATATACAATAATTGCTCGTTTAAAGGTATAAGATTATATAGATTATTAATAATATGCATCTCTAAAATACGATCGCACACAATAATGACGCGGCGATTGAGAATCACTATCACGAGGAAGCCAAATTTTCAAATCAATCACAAACGTCCATTCACAGAGACATTGACCAAATCTACGACCCGATAAAGATAACATTCATAGCTCGTCTCAAATTCAATTTATTTCAATGTTTATTTCGTGTGTACAATACGACCTTTACAACATCGTCATGTCATAAATCAATTTAGACAAAATGATTTCTTCCGTTTAAAATACAAAAAAAAACTTTAGGACGTTTTAAAATTCATTAATTACATTATCGATCTCCTATTGGGTGTACGTAAAGGCCAAAGCTCTGTGATAAGTGTTATATTGATATTTTTAGCGTATGTCGCTGGGTACTACCAATTGTGCTTTAAGCTCAGCCTAAATCTGTTTTACTTTAAAGTTTAAGTGGAACTTTATGTTTTTTTTCTAAGTATTCGCTCGTGGTCTAAGGCATTATTAAAGCTACTCGCGGAGGGATAGGCGGGCTCACGGGCTCAACCTGAGATAATTTGATAACAGTAATGCGTTTCGGTTTGAAGGATGGGGCAGCCGTTGTAACTATACTGAGCCCTCAGAACTCATATCTCAAGGTGGGTGGTGCATTTACGTTGTAGATGTCTATGGGCTTCAGTAACCACTCAACACCAGGTGGGCTGTGAGCTCGTCCAACCAACTAAGCAATAAAAAAGAATTAAAAAATTACAATTTCACAATAAAATTCTAATGTTCGTATTGTGATTGAACTACCTGATTAATCCGATCACGGCATGAAAATCCTCAGCGGTTTGTTAGTAAGCAGTGCGATCTTAAACCCGATCCGGCTTTTAAAACATTTAAAATTAACAGACGACATTCATTCGGTTACAAAATAAAAAAATCGTATACAATTTTGAAGTCACTCGTCATGTCCTTGCCGGATTCATACGTGATTAGCGCCCGCACGCGAATTATGTCGAATTCTTGCGTTGCGTTCGAGATATTAGTCGTGTGCGCTATGCAAAGAAATTCATATGTCCTCCGATCGAATGGATTTCGTAATACCGACCCCGATATGTTATTTATAGTTACTTCTTTACAAAACTATATAGCGCTGTTTAGGTATGTGTTAGCAATATGAATCACTTATGGTCACGAGAATTCGATTCCAAGCTTTTGCGAAATTCAATCTTCATTTTTGATTATTCGCACCGTTTGAATGAATACGTCTCAATCAATATATCAATTAATTTTCGAGTCATTTTTTTTTGGCAGAATTTATAGTTCATTATTTAAAATTAACATTATTATTTCTCACACCCACAAAGTTTCTCATCCTTAACGCCCCCGCAACTGGTGTAGGGAATCCAACACTCATATAAATATTAGCCTATCCATTAAGTACATGTATTTTCTACATGGATACTAAGTTTCAAGTCAGTCGGATGCACGGTTCAGTAGTTATAACGGAACATCCGTAAAAACCACTGTAGATTTATATATTAGTATAGATTACTTTGATTTATAGTTTTTTTGTTTCTTTTCAATATTCTCTTAAGTTATTTGGTGATTTAGTTTTATCGTGTGTCAAAATACCTTCTTATTGATCCCTTGCGTATTACTAAGTGTGCTTAGTGCGAGCTTTTTGACTTCCGATCGCGTAAAAGTTAACTCAGATTTGTTTTGAGTTGGAACAGCTTCCTTGCGTTTGCCGCTAGGG
Organism: Bombyx mandarina; assembly: GCF_003987935.1. The sequence goes on along the minus strand of NW_021011546.1, from coordinate 1,299,945 downwards.
CCGCTGTTCCGACTCCATACAAATTTGAGTTAACTTTAACGCGATCGAGAAGTTAAAAACTCGCACTAAGCAAACTGGAGCTCGTGGTAACGTGACTACCGTTACAGTTCGAAGTCGCGAACAGTTCTTCGAGTGGTGTGGTTCATAACAATTACTTTCTCCCCAGCTCATCTGTCGGGAAGCATCATGCATTCTCTAAACGTTTCTCTCATCAATCCTGGTGAGTGCGAAGCCAAGTTGTCTCAGGACTACCCCCACCTGCTGGAGCAGTACGACCAGGATAGCTGCGCATGTGGGCAGCCCACCAACCCACTCAACAATATATGCAAGGTAATGACCCTGATAATAAACATACCGGGTAGGACCTCTTGTGAGCCCCCACGGGTAGGTACCACCACTCTGCCTATTTCTGCCGTGAAACAGCAATGCGTTTCAGCTTGAATGGCGGGGCAGCCGTTGTAAATATACTTGAGACCTTAGAACTTATATCTCAAGATGGATGGCGCATTTGCGTTGTAGATGTCTATGGGCTTCAGTAACCACTTAACACCAGGTGGGCTGAGAGAGCTCGTCCACACATCTAAGCAATTGAATTGATAATAATGTTCTATTACTACCTCTTTAGTGAACTTTTCCTCAAATGACTTACAGACATAGCTCTACAGTTTTACTATACGTGCTGCTTGTGGTATTTCCAGGTTGACATTGGCAGTGCCCTGGCGTGCACAACAGGAGACAGCCATTTCGTGCTACGAGGAGTCTACTCTTGGGACTCTGGTAAGCTCCATACAATCGTCTTTCGGAATGAGGTTTCCACAAGATTGAGGTCTAAAACCGATTGATAACAGATAGCATTTCTGTGACGAGACCAGAATACTTTGATCTCTCTGATTAATTTAAGATATAAAAATCGTTTTAAGCTCTTAAACTATTTAGACTGTAGTTTAAGAGGTATCAATGTTTAATTTTCCATTTCTTTTTTGTATATTTTCTACAATATCAAATTTGGATTCGTATGAAAAGGAAATTAAATTTCTTAACTGTCCTAAAGCATTCTTCATATTAATCTGATTTCGTTATGCATATTTACGCAATAAATATTATTGAGTTTGGTTGATTTTGTGAGCTGACCATACGTCGGCCTCATACCTCATACCTCAACTTTTATAGGCGACCTTTAAGCGTGTGCTATCTAACTTAGAATAAGCTTAAATAGCGCATCTACCTAATGCTAAAAGGTCAATGGAGTTCATACACCACCCGCCCGAACACATGAGGTCAAAGCTCTCAAATCTCTTGTAACAGCTGTCCCGGCCTTCAAACCGAAATAATTCTTAGTAAACGCCAGTTGTCGATCACGTAACCTAGTAAAACACCCTGGTAAAAGCCTCTGAACATCCTCCGAAGAAGCTCTTAGTCGCCTCACGACTCCTACGAAGACAGACAGGTGCTGATACCCTGGGCGGGTAGCTTATCAAACTAGACGTAGACCAAGCGACGAGTTTGGCCGCCAAAGTCCGTATACATCAAAACTCGGAATGGTACCACACAGCCGCACATGTGCTTATGTCCACCCGGCAATGCCATTGTCAGTGCCTAACGATATATTATTAATTTTTAGGTTGTCAGGTCGGTAACCAAATAGCGGGCTTCTACAAGTTCGACATTGAGTGGTACGAATGGGCCATAGGACTGATCGAGAGCGTTCGTTTCACTAAATACACGATCGGTACGAAGTTGACGCAGAGCAAGATCACCAGTCAAGTTTCCAGCGTCAAAACCAGTCAGTACACAGCCGGAGTTAAGGGCGTTAATGAAGTTGGTCAGGTTAAAGCTGACGGTTTGGCTCAGGGACAATTCGCTGTGAAAGACGACGGGTTCGCTCAAGGGCAATTCGCCGCTAAAGACGACAAGTTCGCTCTAGGGCAATTCGCTGCCAAAGGCGACGGGTTCGCTCAAGGGCAATTCGCTGCCAAAGGCGACGGGTTCGCTAAAGGACAATTCGCTGCCAAAGGTGACGGGTTCGCTCAAGGACAATTCGCTACCAAAGGCGATGGGTTCGCTCAAGGGCAATTCGCCGCGAACACCGACTCGAAAACCCAAGGTTTCACCGGACAATTCAACCAGTACGGAACTAAATTCTCCGAGGTCAAAGCCGGCGAGGGCATAAGCTTCGACACCCAAGTCAAGGGTCCGATATCGAACACTTTCAGCGCGACCTACACCGAGAAGAAGGTGTACCAGTCCGAGCCGAAGATAGTGACGTACACGACGAAACCAGAGATCGTGACCTTCACCACGAAACCGGAGTACTTCACTTACACGACCAAACCGAAAATCGTGCGCTACACGACCAAACCAGAGATCGTGACCTTCACAACGAAACCCGAATACTTCACTTACACGACCAAACCGAAAATCGTTACCTACACCACGAAGCCGCAACTCATAACGTACGAGACTTCTGGAAGCGGAACGAACCCCCAGTACGTGGCCCCGGGGGTGTCCTTCAACCCGTCCTTGACAGACGCCCTGCACAAACACGACGGCCAATGCAAATGCTTGGAGGGTAAAAAATAAACGTGACCTCGACAATTCAAAACGGAGTCGAAGTGCCATACAAATATAATTTATCTTATTTTCTCTTGTAAACGAATTCGACAGTACAAAGACACTCCAGTTCCTATGAGAGTTACCAGTTTTGAAAAAAAAAAATTATATGTATATATATTTACAGACAACGTAATTAATGTCGTTTTTTCATATTGTAATTCGTTTTTTTTTATGTATTTTATAACCATTTTTCAGAGTAGCATCTGTGCAGCTAATGATATTACCAAAATAATTGTGCTAATGTTTTTTTTTTTATATTGATTATTTAATAATATTCAAACCATATAAATGTTAGTAATCTTTCGGATTGTTTTTGCTTCAATTAATAACTTCATTCAATGCCGCTCCGTTATCGATACTGTAAATAGATAGGAAGGATATTTAATTATTATATTCAATTTGATATTATAATTTTATCTGTTTTATTGTGTCAGTTTTAAATATTATTAGTAACGGCTTTAAAAATACTGCCATTTTTTTTGTATTAATTACTTTCTATTTTCCGTTTCGTTTTTATTTTCTAACTAGAAAATTAGATTTTTGACCATTTCGATTCGTTAAGCTGCGACATGGTCGACTCTTTAATTTAAAAATAATTAAGTATTTTTGTATGATAATTATACTATGTATATTGGTATGTAAGAAACACGCGGACGGTTCATATTGAAACAGATAATATATTTTCTAATTATAATACATAAATAGGATTTATAATAAAAAAAAATCGAAATAAATGATATATTTTAATTAAAATTTAATTTTGTTTTATTCTGAAACTAAGTTGACGATTAATGTTATGTTTAGTAAGTAAATTTGATTTTTGAGAATTCGTTGAGGATTCAAAAGAAAATATGTGACATACACACAGGATCCCTGGTACACATTTCTTAATTTATTACTAACAAGCTGATTTTTCGTGAGTAGCTTCCTTTTGACTAGACGCCCAACTTTTTACCTTACAGTAACGTTGGTAAGTGGTAGCTTACTAGGGGTAGAAGAATAAAATATGTTGATTACACGAATTGAAAAAATTTATTACTAACCGAATTTTTGTTTGTTAATTATCGAGATAATTATCTAAATAACGTGAAAAAAATATTTGTCCTACAAAATATAAGGTTTTGTTAGGGAGTCCTCCCCTCTCCAACATGTATCATAAACAAGGTCATGAAAAATAATTACTAACCAGCTGAATTTTTTTTTATTGGTTAGCTAACATTTGAATAGTTTACCACCCACATTGTTCTACAAATTGCGTGGTACGTTATTCCAGTCCTCCAGTTACATAGTTGAAATAAATAAAATTAAAAATAATATTATTTTAGTAAGCTAGTAGTAAGCTAGTAAGCTACCATTTACCAACGTTACTGTAAGGAAAAAAGTTGGGCGTCTAGTCATAAGGAAGCTATTCACGAAAAAATTGCTTGTTAGTAATAAATGATGAAAAGTGTACCAGGGATCCTGTACTAGAAGATATATTTTGATAGAAACTGTTTGAATATTTGAAAAAGAGAGAGAGATAGAGTAAGTATACATAACGGCGTACGCACGATTTAAACAAACACCAATCAAAATGTATATTGATTTGTACTATACGCGGTCTTCACTTTAAGAGAAATCTTTTCTAGCCATCAACCATTTTCACATTTTGATTTTTTTATTTTTTTATTGCTTAGATGGTTGGACGAGCTCACAGCCCACCTGGTGTTGAGTGGTTACTGGAGCCCATAGACATCTACAACGAAAACGTCACCCACCTTGAGATATAAGTTCTAAGGTCTCAGTATAGTTACAACGGCTGCCCCACCCTTCAAACCAAAACTAATTACTGCTTCACGGCAGAAATAGGCAGGGTGGTGGTACCTACCTGTACGGACTCACAAGAGGTCCTACCACCAGTAAGTTTGGCGGAATCTCAGTAGACTACTTTATGTTAGAAAGAGAACGCTCTAGAAACTCTTTCTGAGTTGCAGGCGAGGATCGTGAAGTATTCTCTCTGGCTTAACCCAAAACGCACTCGCGCGTGTGGCTGTTTGAATTACATTTATGTTTCTAGATCCTGTGGTCATCTTAGATATTAAGTTATGTTTGTCACTGTATGGATGATGTATGCAGTTGACCAATAGATAGTGTTATTCAAAAACGTTGGGAGTTTATTTAATTAGTTAGCGTAGGCAATACGTCACACCGCCTTAGTTACAGCCGCCAACTAATGTTGTCTGAAAGGGTCAATTAATCATTCCTTAAAATTAAGTTATTTGTAAATACGTACAAAATATATTATAAAGCATAGATTTCAAATTCCAAACCAATTCCAATTCGGATGGAATTACTAGTAGCGACATCTACTGATAAAATTTTGAAATAAATAATAGAAAGTAGCTCTATCTGTTGTCGAATGCATTTATTATGTTTTTAGACATCTAGTGGTCAGTAAGTGTACTATTTAGAAAAGTACTCTTAAAGCTTTTTAACTAGTTCTTAATCTAATTTATAGATGGCGCAATTCAAATTTAACTCAAATTATTTTTGCGCCCTAAGACATTCCTTCTACCGAACACGCTACCTTTTCTTAAATTTCACTTTTTTTCCTAACTGTGCTTATGGCCTTGAGAGGCTATTTCAGCTTCTCCTTGACGTGTAGGTGAGCTCAGGGGGCTCAAGCCGGAAGTGTTGCTAACACTGGCCCTAGCAAGGGCAGTGCTTCACAGAATCTACCACCGGATCGGAAACTAGACCCACTAAGAATTTAATTTTTTAAGGTTAATTTACTCGTCAAGCCTTTCGTCGCAAGCGACGAGTTCGACGAGAACGGTGACCGGTGCTTGTGGTACCTAAAAGCACCGTTAATGGATCGGGAAGATCCGTAATGACGTGTTTTGGGCGACGTCGACTGTTTAACATTCGGTCCACAGGAACACAACAAACATTCCGAGTATTAGGAAAAGAGTACAAATGTTTAAGAGATTCGCTGAGGGTTTCGATATAATAAACACTGGAAGTACTTCTTAGTGTGAGTGTCTTAACGTTCTCGATAGCGTAAATATTAGCTCGTATTTGTATGGAATGGGATCGTTTGCGTATGTTTGCCGCTAGGGGCGCTGTTCCAACTGCATACAATTGGGCTAACGCGTACACTATGTAGAACGTTATAAAACTCGCACTAAGCATACTGATGCTATATTGAAACACCAAAATTATCACTGGATTTTAGTAATTCCACATGAATCGTTTTACAATTCTGAATGCAATCAACTACAGAAAATGACATCAAAGTTTTATGCATACATAATATACATAAACTAATTATAGATAAGCAACTCAAACACTCAACAAAAATGTTTAGGGGCATCGGCCACTAGATGGCTTCGCTTCGATTAGTATCTCATTGCTCCTATAGATTGCAGTAACATATTACCTAACCTATATTTTATTTTCAATGAAGAATTTTGTAAATTTTCAGACACCACAAATTGATAAAATTTAATCAATTTCTCTATAACAAATGATGTATGATCTTTTTGAAACGAAGTTCCTTATCGCGCGTTGTGAAAGGGGGCTAGACGGAAAAAATTCTTACGAAAAGTTGTCACGACACTTTTTATTTTTAGAGATACTACTGCCATCTATCAATTTTTATGGGAACAACTTAGACTGTTGAAATTATGGAATGAGTGCAACAGTTACTAACGCATCTAACATCTGTATTATATTATAATATGAATATCACACAATAATAATAGAGAAGTAATGAAATGTTTAGCAATTATAAAATTTGGTGAGTCACAAAAAAACAGCATTAAAATTATTTGGTCGGCGTACAAAGATTTTGTTTGCAATTAAAAAAATCAGGCAGCAATCCTTGTTGGAACAAACAGCAGAAGATTTTTATTATTTATGTATAGTCTTAGTATAATTAATGGCTATAGTGTCTAATGTATAGTCTACATGCTGACCGGTCATTATTATTATTCACATAAATAGCTGTTTCTTTGTATATTATTTATATTTATTTTTGATAAATCATTGTGAATAAAATGAAGTTGATAATGTAGTTTTTTTATTGTTATCAATAAAAAATGTATACCCGAATAATTATTTTCTTTATACCTCGAATATAACATAAAATTAATATTTTTATAATAAGGAAATTCGTTCCTGTCAATCAGTGTATTGAGTGCGTATGTCGTTTGGACATAGACTAAACGATAATTTCTTATATTGGTGGCAATGTCGCCGAAGCGTCACTCAAAATTCCCGTCAAATCACAACGTACAATAATAACACATTTCGCAAAATGAAAAAAGCTAAGAGTCCCGACCGACCTAAGCCGGACGTGAAACTGAGCGAAGACAGCTCGGCGAGTAGCAGCGCCCGGATGTCCCAGGAACACGCCCGGATCAAAAGCAAGCCGCAATACAAATCATTTTTATCTCCATACATCTCTGGCTCGGACGCTTCAACTTCAGTCTCAATCACTTCTCTTTCTTCGTCAATATCCAGGCGAGTCTTGTTGCCTAAATAACTTTATTCCGACGTCGTTGAGGAGAATTTACTGTCGACGTCGCCCCAAGCACGTCATTATGGATCCTCCCGATCCATTAACAGTGCTTTTAGGTACCACAAGCACCAGTTACCACAAGCGCAATTCCAAGTATTAAACATAGACAGAGACAGAGACATGACATGAAATTTATTTATTTATTTATTCATTTATTCATTCAATCTACTTACAAATTAACAGTATAAACCAAAACATTTGTAAGGTATTAATAATTACCTTTTTTTTATTTTTATTGCTTAGATAAGCAGCTCGTCCATCCAGATGGAGCTCACAGCCCACCTGGTGTTAAGTGGTTACTGGAGCCCATAGACATCTACAACGTAAATGCGCCACCCACCTCGAGATATAAGTTCTAAGATCTCAGTATAGTTACAACGGCTACCCCACCCTTCGAACCGAAACGCGTTACTGCTTCACGGCGGAAATAGGCGGGGTGGTGGTACCTACCCGTGCGGACTCCCCAGAGGTCCTACCACCAGTGATTACGCAAGTTATAATTTTGCGGGTTTAATTTTTATTACACGATGTTATTCCTTCACCGTGGAAGTCAATCGTGAACATTTATTAAGTACGTATTTCATTAGAAAAATTGGTACCCGCCTGCGGGATTCGAACACCGGTGCATCGCTACATACGAATGCACCGGACGTCTTATCCTTTAGGCCACAACGACTTAAGTAATTCCTAACAACAACAATAAATCGCTGCAAACCATCATGGAATATGTCCATTTCCGGAGCATAGGCTAGCAAGCCATTGAGTAGCGAGACAGCACGATGCGTCGGGGAGTTAGCGGTGTGCTGCGTACGCGCGTGCGTGGTACTAAGAAGCTGCCGCTGGCGACGCACCCCTCCACACATACATCCGCGCATGTAGCCATCAGGCACATATAGCGACACTGTCGACGGAATTTTATTGGTAGATCGCAGAGTGTTCCGTCAGTAGACAGTTAAGTAGATCTTGGTTCTAATCAAGTTGGCCACCCCCGGTTTACAGATTCCGTACGGACTTCGAAGAGTTGAAATGTAAAATGCGTGTTTTCGGCGAATCGCTCAACCTCTGCCGCTGTATGGCCGATGACTTCAAGAACAAACTCGCGTTCATGGAGAAAAGACTTCAGAGCTTAGAAAAACGACACATCTTGTGGCGGGTAATGAGTCAATTAATACAATAAATGCTTTTTGTTCGCCTGGTATATATGTTCCGTAAATATACCGCGAATACAGAAAGAAATCAGACGGGCCGTGAGCTCGTCCACCCATCTAAGCAATAAAAAAAAGCCTTTCACCCCTCGATATAGTTTTGTTACTACACCCAAACTATGAAGTGTACAGATTCTCATCTCCAAACGCTTAAATAAACTCTAAAGGTGCCTGATGATGAATTATAGTCGGCAGAAGATAAGATAAGAAACTCATTATGACACATTAACAAAAGCTTTACAGTTTTATGTGTGTACGAAGCCCTAAGCGGTCGGTCTGTTTGTTTGTCATACGAGAATCTCTTCAAATAATAACTAATTTCAAGGCAAACATTGGAATTTTTATTACATTAACCTTATTTATCTTATCGCTTCTTAGTTCATTGGGTTGCAACGTTGCCGCTACCATATGTACTTACGTGTAATATTATGTAGTGTTAGTGTTAATGCCCATGGGCTCCACGCCGCTAATTATATCGTGAGCCAAACTCAAACTCGTTTTAAGTGTTAATCTTTTTTTTATTGCCTTTGTAAGCAGACGAGCATACGGCCTACATGATGGTGAGTGGTTACCGTCGCCCATGGACTTCAGCAATGCCAGTGGCAGAGCCAATCCGCTGCCTACCGATTAATACTCTCCACAAACCTCGTTTGAAGACGGACATGACATAGCGCTCGGGAAGCACCGTGGAGTAATTCCATAGCCGGATGGTAGGTACGTGGCAAAAAAGACTAATGGAAACGCACTGTGGATGAACGCAGTGGCTCTAGGAAAGCTTTTGTTTAATTCCAGAGTGAAAGCAACTACTCGGCGATCATTCAGAAGAACAAGAGGTTATCTCACAAAGCGATGCAGGACGCGAAGGTACTGTTAAACTTCTTTGTTATATACAGGGTGATGTCGAATCCCCAAAAAAAGAATAAAAGGATTACTATGCGTCTTGTAATTGTTGTTTATAATTATGGAGGTAAGGAGTACATATTCGCCTATTCACATTAAAAGTGTACAATTTCCTAAAATATTCGAAATTGAGTTAATATGCGGAATCATTTGGTATCACCAGTGTATTTTTCTCATAAATACTGTCAAAAGAGCGTAGTTTAGTTTTAGTTTTATTTTTAGTTTACCTACGTTTTGACTACTATTAACAAAATTAATACATAATTTTGACTTACTTTATAAGATAGATTAACAGATAATGTAACTGGTAAAAAATAAAATAAAAATGTTGCAAGGATGATTAATATTAAAAATATCACATATTTTAAACCTTTAGAACACTCTCCTGTAAAATTACTAAGTTTTGAGATTATACCGTTTTAATGCGAGAAGACAGTATGTTCCATGGGGAGTGCTCTGAGGAATTGTTCGAGATAGTCTATCCATCTGTTTTTTGTTATCACACCGCCCGCCGCCGAAGCAGAGTTCATCCGCATTACCCCGAACCGCTGCTTTCATCCACAGTGTGTTTCCAATGATATGTACTTTCTGCCACGAACCATCCGGCTTTGGAATTAACTCCCCTCCACGGTGTTTCCCGAGCGCTATGACATGCCCTTCTTCAAACGAGGTTTGTGGAGAATGATCAGCATGAGACAGCGGTTTATCTGTGCCCCTGGCATTGCTGACGTTCATGTGACAGTAACCAATCACCATCAGTTGGGCCGTATGTTCATCTGCTAACAAGGACAAAAAAATTTTGTAAACCTTGCCTACTGTTTTGTTCCCCTAGATTTACGACAGAGCAAATATTCTATACTGGATTATTTATGTAATTGTTATTTTTCAATTATAATAATTAGAAACCTAATTACTTAAATATAAAATATGACGATTTTTTATGGCATAATAAAAAAAACATGCTCATAAGTGGCATACGTTACCTGGAACGACATATTTTTTTTTTCCTACGTTATTTTGTATTTTCACATTTCGCACTTGGCAACACAATAAATTAAATGGCCGCGTATACGAGACTTTTTGGCGGGAACGCGAGGAGTGAAATTGTATGATTTTGTTTTATTTTGTCTAATTAGTGTTTCTTCAGATTTAAATGTGTAATAACGGTGGTTTATTAACTATTTAGTATCTGTGAAAGTGCACCAATGTGGGAAAATGAAACAAAGTTGCTGAACGTAACTTCTCAGGATCTTCCAAAAAGTCCTTTAAAAAAGGCTCAGTAAATGACCACAATTTTACTGAGATTATACTTCATCCCATATCATCTCATTTCATTTCGTTTTCATTTCATTTCATGCCATGTTTCATAATAATCAACTTCATTTCATTTCATAATATCATTTTACATATAAAAAGTTATCATTAAAATTAAAATAAGACTTGACCTAAAGATCTTAGTTACCAGGTCATAAAATCCCTTAAAAAAAGTATATGGCCGCGCATACAAAAACGGATTGTGTTGGTTTTCACGGCTTAATTATTTGTTCGTTGCATTTGAAATTGTCAAAACAAGTTTTGTATGATGAAAATTGGATTTTTTTACACACATTTGGCGATCCTCACAGCGGAACGTGGCCAGATTTTATCAGTAGTACTGTAGTTCTGTTTGAAAGAATGAAATTGCCTCGTCATTGTATTGAAATAGGTTTTATACACTACTAGCTGACCCGGCAGACTTCGTAGTGCGTCAATCGATAAATAAACTAAGCCTAAAAGACCTAAACTTTTGTATAAAATAAACTTAAAACAAACAAAAGAAATCGGCCCGACGGGGGACACATCAAAAGAAAAACAAAATTGTTATTTTTATTTAATTCCGAGCAATTTTCATATTTATCTACCTTTTAAACATTCTCTGGACTTCCACAAATAATTCAAGACCAAAATTAGCCAAATCGGTTCAGCCGTTCTCGAGTTTTAGCGAGACTAACGAACAGCTATTCATTTTTATATAATATAAAGATTATGTTTTGAAGTTCAATGACGTATTGAGGAAAACGATTCGGCTTACGGGTGGGAAACTTTGAATATTATCGTAAACAAAACTTTTTAATGCAATTAAAAAAAACGAAAACATCATGTTATTACTTTAGCAGACAAACAAAACGCAATATCTGTATTTTGATCATAGACACTTTCTATTTCTACTAAAAATCAGACTTGTGTCTCAGTCATGGCATTTTTTTATTTATTTATAATTACTTAGATGGGTAATCGAATTCACTACTTGCCCGGTCTTAACATGACAAGGTAAGTTGTCTTCAAAAATGATTAAAGACGCTATCGTTTGAATAAATACGAGACGAGAGAGGATAATGGAGTAAATTTTTTTTCTACCGATCCGCTGGTAGCCTAAGACGCTAAAAGGAGGACGCTAGAAGGCTATTCCAGTTACGCGCGGGTAGGTGAGCTCACGGGCTCAACCTGAGACAATTTGCTAACACTAGCCCTAGCAAGAGCAGTGCTTCGCTGAATCTACCACCGGATCGGAACCGCGACCCACTGAGAAGATCCGGCGGGAAACTCAATGGGCTGTGTCTATGGACATAGGTCTAAGATAGCACTCCTTACACACTGTGAATATTTCTCCTGTCACCATTAAATAATATCTTTCAACAATAAAGCACGCTATCGAAATAGTTCGAACGTTGACAGACAAAAAAAAAACTCCATTACTTTTTGTAAAATCAAGTTTAATCCAGGCTCTATTGTACTTTTTTCTGTTGCACTTCAAAACATAATAAAAGTGATTGGAGTTCTTATGCTTGTTTTTTTCTCTAAAAACCGAAATGTGAGCAAAAAAATGTAAACATTGTTGTTTTTTGTAAACTCAAGGACCTCATTGTTTTTTTTGTATTGTATTAAATCGACTGTTGCGGTTGATACGTCAACAATTATTGTGGTTTTTTTAAATTCTGGTAGGACTTTTTAAGACCCAAGCAAAGATTTAAAATATATTTTTTTTTTCTGGAAATGTACAGATTAGCTTCGTCACGAATCGATTAAATAACCATAGATCAATATCAAGAATAAAGGTTTTTTTATTAAGTATTCAATAACTTAATGACAGTAAAAACCTAAACTTTTATACTTTATTAATCATCATTATCCTGCCCTTCTCCCAGTTACCCGGGGTCGGCGCAACATGTTTTCTCCTTCCATACTCTTCTATCATATACATTCCTTCGCTCACTCCCCTCTTACCCATATGGTCTTTCACGCAATCCATCTTAGGTCTTTCTTCTTAGGTCTACCTCTTCCTTTATATCCTTCTACATTCATAGTTAACATTTTCTTACCAACCTCATTTTCATTTCGTCTCATCACATGTCCATACCATCCCAAACGCGCACTTCTCAGCTTCTCTGTCACAGGTGCCACTTTCAGACTTCATCTAACATATTCATTCCGTATTCTATCCATTCTCGTTACTCCACACATCCATCGCAACATTCGCATCTCTGCTGCATGCAATCGCCTTTCATCCGCCACTTTAGTGGTCCAACAAGCTGATCCATACAAAACGGCAGGCCTTATTAAGGTCCCTCGGCTGATGGCGACGGCTGGCTCGTTGAGCCGGCTTTTGCCAAACGTCGGAGGGCCCGACGCAGTAGTACGTCGTCTCTACGTGGGGGTGGTGCGGTCCATGGCACTATATGGGGCCCCCGTGTGGTGCCGCGCCCTGACTCGCAGGAACATCGCGGCCCTGCGACGCCCGCAGCGTGCAATCGCGGTCAGGGCGATCCGTGGATACCGCACCGTCTCCTTCGAGGCGGCGTGCGTTCTCGCCGGGACGCCTCCCTGGGACCTGGAGGCGGAGGCGCTCGCCGCCGATTATGCGTGGCGATGTGACCTTCGCGACAGGGGGGAACCACGTCCCGGAGAAGGAGCGATTAGAGCGCGGAGGCTCCAATCTCGGCGGTCTGTGCTGGAGGCGTGGTCTCGCCGCTTGGCGAACCCGTCGGCCGGTCTCCGGACCGTCGAGGCGGTGCGCCCGGTCCTCGCGGAA
>NW_021011546.1:1231677-1286491 GCF_003987935.1 Bombyx mandarina | reverse complement strand
GCGGCGAGCAATCGCCCCGATCCCGTCCAGGAAATGCCCGAACTCGACGGTAGGCCTGTTCGGAGAGAAGTACGCCCCGATCACGACGGTCCCTTCCAACTGCACCGCGACGAACCCTTGGCCCCTGGTCACCATCGCCAGGGGGGGGATCGCCGCGTCTCTTCTTATGACTATGGCCGCCAGGCCGCCATCGTCCCCAAACCAGCAATCATTTGCCGGGGGAACGAAGTACGGCTCGGCGACCACAGCCACATCTATGGACCACTCCGCCATGCTCTGAGACAGCATGTCCTGAGCTCTGGCGGAGTGGTTCAGGTTTCCTTGGAGGAAGCGATAGGTGCGGTCCATTACTGTTGGACCACATCCATCGCCCCCTCCCCTTCACCGCTGCCCCCGCTCTCCGGCACCGGCGCCGCAACGGGGATTACGATACATATACGGGGATACGGCCCGTGACCTGCCGCCATTTCATCCATCCTGCGTCAATTCTGTGCCTCACAGTACGATCCAGTTCACCGTCACTTTGGATAACAGACCCTAGGTATCGGAAGTCTTGACATACTGGCAAAGGTGCTCCGTCGAGAGCAATGGGTGTAAAATTGGAGAGACCGCCAAAATCACAGAACAGATGTTCGATTTTCGATCTGCTGATTTTTAGGCCAACACTCTCCAACCTGCATCGCCATTTCTATAGTATGTTTTGGACCTCGAGCCCGTTTTCTCTGACGAGCACTATGTCATCGGTAAACAGCATACACCAAGGGGGTTCTTCCTGTATCTCCGATGTCAAGGCATCCATCACTAGCAGGAAAAGATAGGGACTTAGCGCAGACCCTTGGTGTAAGCCCACTGCCACATTGAACTCGTCGGAATTCCCTGCGGCGGTTCATACATACGTCCTGGCTCGACTGTACATGGCACAGATTAACATCACATACTTACCTGATATACCTTTCTCATTCAATGCTCACCACAAAACTGCTTTAGGTACTCGGTCGTACGCTTTTTCCAGATCAACGAACACCATATGCAGATTCCTGGGCACGTCGCGATATTTTTCGCACATTTGGCGGAGTGCAAATGTGGCGTCCGTTGTCCCGCGACCAGGCATGAACCCGAACTGGTTTTGGGTGATCTCACTTTCATCTCGCAATCGCTTTTCTATCACTTTCTCCCAAACTTTCATACTATGTGACATAAGCTTTATTCCACGATAGCTGCCACAGTCTTGCACATCCCCTTTATTTTTGTATATGGGCACCAGTGCACTGGTGCACCATTCCGTAGGGATCACTTCTTCTTGCAGCAGCTTATTGAAGAATAAAGTCAGCCACTTATATCCGTCTTCTCCCAATATCTTCCATACTTCCACTGGTATACCGTCTGGTCCTTCCGATTTTCAGCTTTTCATACTTCTCACTGCTTCTCTAACTTCATACATACTGATCTCATTCACAAGTCTGACGTTCTCTGGCTTCCTATTAATCACCCTATTCCAGTCATTCTCTTCATTCATTAATTTTTCAAAATATATCTTCCAGCGCTCTTTTATTTCGTCATCTTTCATTAGAACTTTACCTGTCTCATTTTTCATACATTTGACATGCTTATTATCTTTCGCTCTTTCTTCTCTAGCTCTCGTGATACGGTAAACTTCCTTTTGTCCACGAAGTCCATCTAAAGCGGCATACAACTGTTTCTGAGCTCAGACCTGGCTATAGCAACCGCTTTAGTGGCCTTTTCCTTACATTCTCTATACTCATTCTTCCTAGCTTGCCTCTCACATTCATTTCCTCTTTCTAGTTGCCACTTTTTGAATGCATTCTTCTTTTCTTTCAATTCCCTTTGTACATTCTCATTCCACCACCATGTATTCTTGTCAATTATACCTTTCCCTTTTGATTCACTGAGCACAGCCTTAGCTTTATTAACCTTTGACATAAATAAATAATTAAAGCCAAACGTGACTTGTGAAGTGAGATTATTTACCGTTTTTTTTTTAACTCTCGATATTAAAATCCTATGTCAGTGGTTTTTCATCGCACAGGAAAGAGAAACCAAATATTATGAATTGACGCGCCAAATTAAGACCATATATATATAAGGAAAAAGGTATCGAATAATATTCTCATTTTTCCTACAAGGGTATTTAAATGCGTTTAAAAAAGCATAGTTTTAATAGCACTGGTTTCGTTAAATCCACGAAGCAGTAATGCGTTTCGGTTTGAACGGTGGGGCAGGCGTTGTAAGTTGTAACTATACTGAGATCTTAGAACTTATATCTCAAAATGGGTGGCGCATTTACGTTGTAGATGTCTATGGGCTCCAGTAACCAAGTAACACCAGGTGGGCTGTGAGCTCGTCCACCCCTCCTCCTCGCGTCGCTACCTCACTGCTGAGGGTCGTGACCATTATATGTCGACTGGATTTTGCTCCTTGTAATGTCCCGCCAGCGCCTCCGATCATTGGCCGCATGAAGGGTGTCGTGGAATGGGATCTCTAGTGTGGTGCGGATTTGGTCGAACCACCTTGGCGGACTGCGCCCGCGCGGTCTCTTTCCCACGATCTTCCCTGTCACGAATACTCTCTCTAAGCTATCCGGTTTTTTCCGAGCAATATAACCGAAGTATTCGTGTGCGCGGCGAAGGCAGAATGTGGACAGTCTAGTCTTGAACTGCAGTTGGTCTAAGATAGACAGATTGCTTCTCTTTGCTGTCCAAGGTATCCGGAGCATTCTTCTCCAGCACCACATCTCAAAAGCATCCACGCGTTTGCGATCAACCGCTTTAAGGGTCCAGGTCTCCGCTCCGTATAGAAAAATGGAAAAGACCAGAGTGAGCACCAGTTTTATATTTGTTTTCTGAAGTCGTCGGGGCCTAAAGGATAAGACGTCCGGTGCATTCGTATAGAGCGACATCTGGTTAATATTTAATTAAATATAATATAATATAAAATATTTTATTAAATTATAACTTGTTTAATTATTATTTTTTACCACTAATTAGGTAGTTTTTTCCAAATCTGGCAACTTGGCGTTTTACGCGCGAAATCTTTGCAAAATTGCGGGATAACGTAATTTACATATTATCTGGAATTATAATGTTAAAGTACAATAGAATAGCGTATATTTTTCTTGTCGTGACTGAAATGGTTTTGGAATTATGAATTATTTATTTACTTTACAGAGAAATCGTTTGTTGTTCATTGTGTTTGTATGATTGGAGTTTTTCTTAGCGTGCCCTCTCAAATTAAGGTATATAATGGAAGTTGTTATTGTCGCTCCTTTAGAATTAAAGTGGCTTAATCCAAAATTCTTTTTTTTTTTTGTAAACACCAAAAATATAATCAAAAAATTGTAATTTTGTAGTTTTTCGATTTTAATGCATTAAGGTATGCCGCTTGATTTGAGGGAAAGAGTACGTTTGTCCTTTTCTAGACTAAAATATACTGTTTATTTTTTTAAACTGATAGAATACTTATATGTTTACAAGTCGTTCAAAGTATACAATTATAATTTGCGTTATTACTGGTGGTACGACCTCTTGTGAGTCCGCGCGGTAGGTTTTAAATGTGAAACAAATAATACTGTTTTAATAATGTCACTGGTAGGTAACGCGTCTTTTGAACCGGCCCGGTATGTACCACCGCTCCGCGTATTTCTGCCGTGAAGCAGTAACGCGTTTCGATTTTAAGGGTGGGGCAGCCGTTGACTATACTGAGACCTTACAACTTATATCTCAAGGTGGGTAGCGCATTTACGTTGAAGATGTCTATGGGCTCCAGTAACTACTTAACACCAAGTGAGCTGTAAGCTCGTCTACCCATCTAAATAATGGAAAAAAAAAATCGTTCGACCACTTCAATTCTAAAGGTGCTTTGGGTCCGTAATTCTGTCTCCAGCCAACCATGGTCTTGATAAGTCTAGTTACTAATCGAAAATATGACTCCTAATTTCTTTATCTACTTCCGTAACATAAGAAGATCGTAGTCGAAGTTTTTTTTATATTGAATCGTTGATGTGTTTTTAGAACCGTGAAAAACACAAAATTAATGTAATGTAATTATGTAGTTTTATATACTATTAAAACACGTTTAACTATGAAACCGAACTAACAATTAGTTTCATATATTTTCTTTCGTTATCCTGTTAATACCGGTCATGTTGTTAGAGTGAAGTTTAATATTATTGTATCGTTAACGATCCTTGACGCGTGAGCGAACTGTCAAGTTAATAGGACGTCTGGAAATCGGTGAAGATTGCCATTGACACAACCCACTGAGTTTCTCGCCGGGTCTTCTCAATTAGTCGCGATTCCGATCCGGTGGTAGATTCAGCGGAGCACTGCTAATGCCAGGGCTAATATTAGCAAATTCTCTCAGGTTGAGCCCGTGAGCTCACCTTACCATCCGTGAGAAGCCGGAATGGCCCCTTGGGTTACCAGCGAATAGGTAGGGGCAAAAAGTTTGTGATAATGACGTCCAAAGATTCCCTTACAGATACATACCGAGCTGATGAAAGCATGTTCAAAGACACAAGTCTATGGGCTCCGTTAGGTACTTAACATCAGGTCAGCCGTGAGCTCGTCCACAAAAAATACATTGGAAAATCTAAATAATACAAAAACGCGCTATCAAAATCACGTAAAATAAATTTTAATTATGCTAATAATTATAATATTTAGTTCTTATTTTAATACTGCTTCTAGAGTATTTACTGTCATAGTTATGGACACATCAACTCTGCGTTACAAGGTGTTGTTGCCACGGACATTGTCCTGTTGTCTTTTTCGCTCGTGTCGTGACAGTGGATGCTCCATTTCGTTCTCACGTCGATTGATCGATTTATTTAAAAATAACGTAACCCAGTTTTCGCTAAAATTTGCCGATTTTCATGTCATTGAAGGTAGTCGAAGATTGGAGGGTGACTAGTGGTTTTAATTATTAAATAAATAATACTAATAACTGGAAACTGTGGGACCTGTATGGATCTGAATGTTGGGCGACGAAAGTAAAGCATGAAAGAGGAGTGCACGCGGCAGAGATTTTGAAGTCGTCGTGGCCTAAGAGATAAGACGTCCGGTGCATTCGTGTTGAGCGATGCACCTGTGTTCGAATCCCAGGCGGCTACCAATTTTTCTAATGAATTACGTACTCAACAAATGTTCACGATTGACTTCCACGGTGAAGGAATAACATCGTGTAATAAAAGTGAAACCCGCAAAATTATAATTTGCGTAATTACTGGTGGTAGGACCTCTTGAGAGTCCGCGCGGGTAGGTACCACCGCCCTGCCTATTTCTGCCGTGAAGCAGTGATGCGTTACGGTTTGAAGGGTGGGGCAGCCGTTGTTACTATACTGAGATCTTAGAACTTATATCTCAAGGTGGGTGGCGCATTTACGTTGTAGATGTCTATGGGCTCCAGTAATCACTTAACACCAGGTGGACTGTGAGCTCGTGCACCCATCTAAGCAATAAAAAATAAAAAATAAAATAAAAAGAGATGCGAATGTTGAGATGGATGTGTGGAGTGACAAGAATAGACAAGATAAAGAATGAGTATATCAGAGGAAGTGTGAAAGTAGCCCCGGTAATCAATATCAGCATAGGTAGGCAAAAAATATATAGCCCCACGCTTGTTTTATCCTTCGAGCCTAATCACGTAGAATGAATATGGGCCTTTTAAATCGTCCATTCTCTATAACACAGCCCGCCTATCGCAATCGTTTCCCAACGCGTACTCCGTTTGTGTTTATTTATGACTAAATTCATTCACTCGAGATAAAGTTGCTGATATGTGATTACGAAATATTTTTTATCTAAATCCCGCCGTCATTGTTCAACTTGAGATGCGTTAGTGAAGTGAGGGTAAGTGTTTGTCAGCTAGTTTACTTTCTAAATCGGAACGGATTGCTTTGGGGCAGAAATGGTATGAACAGATTGCTTTGGGGCAGAAATGGTATGGTCATATCCAAACATGCGTGCTTGCAGCGTACAGACACAGCCCACTGAGATTCTCGCCAGACCTTCTCAGTGGGTCGCGTTTCCGATCCGTAAATACCGCCACCCACCTTGAGATATGAGTTCTAAGGTCTCAGTATAGTTACAACGGCTGCTCCATCCTTCAAACCGAACTGCTTCACGGCAGAAATAGACAGGGCGGTGGTACCTACCCGTGCGGTCTCACAAGACGTCCACCACCACCAGAAAAACTATTGTTACTATTATGTGGCTGATTCATTAAAAAAAGAGGACATTCTGAAGGAAATTAGTTTTTCTTTATCTATATAAAAATGAATAGCTGTTCGTTAGTCTCGCTAAAACTCGAAAACGGCTGGACCGATTTGGCTAATTTTGGTCTTGAATTATTTGTGGAAGTCCAGAGAACGTTTAAAAGGTAGATAAATATGAAAATGCTCGGAATTAAATAAAAATAACAATTTTGTTTAAACTTTGATGTGTCCCCCGTCGGACGGATACCTTTTGTTTGTTTTAAGTTTATTTTATACAAAAAGACTTTTATTTATCGATTGAGGCACTAAGAAGTCTGCCGGATCAGCTAGTATATGTAATATATTACTTCTGAACTTTTTAAAAATCGATTTCTTATGATTATAGTAATATAAACTCGTACTTATTCGAAAGCCGCTGCCGCCGCTGTAATATTGTAGATAAGCAAAAAAAATTTAAGCGTATACTATTATTTGTGGCGCGGTCGTGGATTGAAATCGTTAAGTGGACTGTAACAAACAAAAAGTAATTGAGAATCACTGCTCTGGACTTATCATGTGAATCTGAAAGATACAATCAAATACAACAAATCTAAGCTTAGATAAGCGAGAGATAAAACGCACGTGTAAAGAATTGTGTTTACGATTTCCAGAGCCCTTGGAAAGTATTTTAAGATCTAAATAGTTTTTTGGTCTATTTTTGATTGTTTGTCTATTGTCCTCGTCGATTACGACGAGCAAACCAGTCCATAAACACAATCCACTGAATTTCTCACCGGATCTTCTCAGTAGGTAGCGATTCCGATCCGGTGGTAGATTCTTTTTTTTTATTGCTTAAATGGGCGGACGAGCCACAGGCAACCTGGTGTGTTAAATGGTTACTGGAGCCCATAGACATCTACAACGTAAATGCGCCACCCACCTTGAGATATAAGTTCTAAGATCTCAAATATAATTACAACGGCTGCCCCACCCTTCAAACCGAAACGCGTTACTGCTTCACGAGAGAAATAGGCGGGGCGGTGCAGCGGTGGTACGTAGCCGTGCGGACTCCCAAGAGGTCCTACCACCAGTAAGTGTATGCCAATGAACATGGTGCGATTGTGAAGATCGATAAATTCATCTACAACACTACCCGATCATAATAAATACACCGGAACGCGAAATACGTTTTTTGCGTATCAAGTTTGACTCATACTGTTTTGATTCACCGTAAATATATTTCAACGTAGATTGTTACGTGTTTGTTCTTAAACAAACAAAACGCACGTGACGGTCTCATATCTCTTGGAAATATACCTTTGATGTTAGTGGAATTGCGGCGAAGTTAATTCTAGCTTAGAGCGTATTTCTTTTGTCTAAATATCCGACTTCAAATAGAAAAAAAGATATTCCAAAACAAATTAATACACACTAAAAACAATAATCATCGAAATCGGTTTTTTTTTTTTTTGGTCAGGAGGAAATCGCCGGACTTCCACCCTTTTCTGGGGATACTATTATATATTCCGGCGTGATATTATTATTTTTATTTTTTTTATTGCTCATATGGGTGGACGAGCTCACAGCCCACCTGGTGTTAAGTGGTTACTGGAGCCCATAGACATCCACAACGGAAATGCGCCACCCACCTTGAGATATAAGTTCTAAGGTCTCAAGTATAGTTACAACGGCTGCCCCACCCTTCAANACGAGCTCACAGCCCACCTGGTGTTAAGTGGTTACTGGAGCCCATAGACATCCACAACGTAAATGCGCCACCCACCTTGAGATATAAGTTCTAAGGTCTCAAGTATAGTTACAACGGCTGCCCCACCCTTCAAACCGAAACGCATTACCTACTGCTTCACGGTAGAAATAGGCAGGGTGGTGGTAACCACCCGCGCGGACTCACAAGAAGTCTTAACACCAGTAAAACAGACATGCTTTAACAAAAACCGACTTCAAATAAATAAAAAAGATATTCCAAAACAAATTATGTAATACACACTAAAAACATCAAAATCATCGAGATAGGTTGGCGTGATATAAAGTTATTGAGTTATTCATCTGTTTGTCAGCACGTACTTAATGCAAATTTAAGACTTATATGGTTTTCTCACGGATACCATTATCAGAACTGGACTAAATTGAAATGGGACCACAAGGGAAGCGTCAGCTTTCTAATAAATAAATAAATCATCAAAATCGATTCACCAAGTCAAAAATTATGAGTTTACTTATAAAAAAAACATACAGTCGAATTGAGAACCTCCTCCTACTTTGTAATCCGTTAAAAAGATACCCGTATTGTTTTGAAAAACGCATGACGCGGTGTATCGTTTGGTTAGGTATATTACGTTTGTTGGCAAGGCCGGTATAGTTTTTGATTTTACTTGCGTCCTTGTTAAAATATATTGATTTCATTTTGGGTCTTTTTTTTCTTTGTAATGTACTTATTTACTTAAAGCATATTATGAGATTATACCGGTTGCATACGACTTTTTTTTTATAAAAAAGAGGAATGTTGTCATAGATTAATAATATTTTTGATTCCCTCCAATTTTTCATTTTTAGGTTAGGCTGTACTGTAATAATTTCGTTATAGTGTTGTAGTTATATTTTAATGAATTCTTACCTAAACTACTGTTGTACTCTAAAGTATATAGTTTTATACCGGTTTTACCTATGTTTTATACCGGTACATATTTAGTGTAGGTGATGATATATTTTATTGATGACAACGTTTTTAAGAACTAAACAACATTTGTGCACATAATATCGTATCATTGTAAAATCACGTAAAGTATTCAAACAACAATGCCTCGTAACCTTGACTTTAGAATTTATTTGATCGATGATAAAATAAGATTTCGAACACGCAAAGGCTTATTGTTTGTTTATTACTTCTTAGGTCGGTTCTTTTAATACTAGTCTCTTTATTGACTAAAATAGTAGACGCTTGTAAAATATTGTTAGACATGTATTCGTAGAGTAATGTGGTCAAACCGGGATATTAATCTATCTCGCTCTTGTTATGGGTTAGGGCTAGTGTTAGCAAATTCTCTCAGGTTGAGCCCGTGAGCTCACCTATCCGTTTGCGCGTAGCTTAAATAGCCTCTATATGCTACCAGCGAATAGGTAGAAAAAAAAACTATCTAATACGTATCCGCGGGTTTCGTCAAGGCGCAGGAATAATGCTATGTAATAAAATATGACTATAGTGGTCTGGTAGTAGCCGAAATTCGAATATTATTATTTGAAATTATATTATAAGTTTGAACATTAATATGGTTCTATTGTCAAATACTATTATACTTCTACATAATAATATAATCACAGATTTCGCTAAGGCTACACTATAGACAAATAATATTATTAATCTATTCTCAATTTGACCACAGACTTTAAACATTAACAAAAGTTTGACAATTGACAATAAACATAAAGTCTAAATATACCTAAGTATGCGTCTATGAGTTGTGTCAAATACATGGTACTGTGTGTAATGTTTTTTTTTTATTGATTTAATGTATTTTTAATGCATAATTTAAATAAAATAATAGCATTCTGCACTTCTTCTCTATATTCACTATAAGTGTGGGAAATTTTATTCTCCTTCGTCCGCGCAATTTTCGTAAAAAGGGGTACAAGTTTTTTCAGTTTCACGTATTAATATATAGATAATCATGTTGGCATCTTGCGTGAATCTTAAGACGGTAGGTATATTTGAAAACAAGACTGATAGACAGATGCCTGAATCTCGCTAGACATTTTCAAGAGAAGTTTGCGTGTATGTACAAGTTCCGAATAACATTAGTACTTAATCGATCTACTGAGTAACTTCACCCGTTCGGTGAAAGATTTTCCCTTTGTCGATTACTTCCACAGTCTTTCAAGGTCATTCTCAACAACTTCAAAGCGTTGATTTGCTAGAAATTTTGCACACTTATTACAAATAACGATGACAATACAATAATTTTGTTAAATTGGCCTAATATGCGGAATAAATAAGCCAGCCGATAGATAATTTAATTTTATTACTTTTGTTAAACGGTCTAAATTTTCAATGAGTATATTAAACTAATTCTTTAGTTCTTTAAACAATAGACTCTGTAATTAAAGACAAGTAAAATAAGCGTTTTATAAAATGATTTTTGTCTGTCTTTCCGTTTACCTACTTGTTCGCAAACGTATCCGGGAATTGCTGAACGAATTTTCATAAACATTTCACAAGAATCCTAAAAACATAGGATTTGTCTGATTAAAATGCGGCGACCCAGAAAAGATTTTCGTCTTTGTAGCTTTTTGAAATTTAAGCACTTTTTATGCTTAGATGTAAGGAGTCGCAATCTATATGTTAATACAAATATGACTCTATCTTTAAGTTATGTTCTCAAACCATTTTGACGAAATTCGCTATGGAAAAAGTTAGAGCCCGTAGAAGAATTGAGACTATCTTTTATCTCACTGCTGATTATGGGTGTTTCTGCGCATGCGATACAAAGCACATTCCACGCGAGCGAAGCTGCAGGCGGAAAAACAGTCGTAAATCTATCAATAGATTTGTGCTATGACTTATCGGATTGCGACATAATAATATTACGAGAGATGAAGTTGCTTTTCCGTTAGCGAACCATCAAAATTGTATAGTATATACGTATGGCACTATGTACGTATACCGTGAAGTTTAATTTAGGAACCCTTGGCATTTTAGGGAACGAATGAAAAAAAATTGTAGAATATGTCACACTGAAAGACTGAAGGAATTTTTGGCGGGAACGCGATAAGCGAAGGTGTTTAAGTAATAAAAAAGTCAAACTATGGCTTGACAAGAGTTTTTATGTACACTTAAGAATCTAATGATAGGCCAACAACAGTAGGTATATTCGTTGATACAGAACAAGGAAAACAACATTAAAAATTTCAATAAATTGTTGTGTTGTAAAATAAATTAAAAGTGTTTGTGTTAAAATAATAAATCAGTGTTGTAGTAAGTAGCATTGTGAAATTCAATTTTGAATTAAAAAAAAGTACATAGATTTCTCTGGTGTTGTGTGTAGGTACGAGAGGGGTTAGGGATGTGCTTTTAGAACGCATCTTCATGATGACTTAGATGAGATCGAGAAGTGTCTGTAGAAAGTATCAGAACGTTTCTTAGAAGGTGGCTCGATAACCCACTTATCTAGCCCACTGAGCTACTCACCGGATCTTCTCAGTACCCGCCGATACCCGTGATTCGGATCCGGTGGTAGATTCAGCGAAGCGTTGCTCTTGCTAGTACAGAATTTAGTAACTTCTCTTATACCATGAGCAATCACGGTGACGCCAGAATAACCCCTTAAGGCAGCTGGCAGACAGATTGGCAAAAAAGCGGCATCAGCCTAACGCGTAAAATTGTTGAATAGTTTCCAAAACATATTCGATTTAACGTTGTTAAATGATGTTGTGATTGATTTATTTTCTGCGAGTATTTATAGATTATTACATTTTGCTTTATATTTATTGTTATATATGAGGCCGTCAGCGCAAAAGTGACCTAACACTTTTCATATTTTTCATATTTTGCACAATTTTCATATTCGTGCTTATATGTAGGTATATTGCAATTTATTTAAAACATTATATTTTTTTATGGGAAACAGGCCTATCCCTAGTTTCGTCCATAGATAACAAATGGCTTAGTAAACATTATTTTAGCGCGTGTTCTCTTTGCCTACGAAGCAGTGTAAAAGTAAATTCAGACCTTTTTATCTCGATACTTACTATGGTAAGCTTAGGCCACTTTTGCGCTGACGTCCTCATATATGGACATTTGTTATATGCACTTATCAAATACTTAGCGTAACTTTCGCTGTTGTTTCTTATTTCTTCGATATTGTATAAAAATTCATGGTGTAAAAAAAATAATTAAATTATCTCTGATGAAGTAAAGACGCCCAGTGTGATTAGTACGAGTTTTATTATTGTTCTCCATCGTAGGCAAACGTTCAAACTCCATACAAATTTGAGTTAACTTTTACGCGATAGAGAACGTTAGAAAACTCGCACTAAGCACACTGGTCCTTATTAAAAAGCGTGACGTCAGTGTTGTTGACGTTACTAGTTCACTAGTCGCTAATGTCAGTAGTTCGCTCATGCATGACGAATTAGAAAAACAAACTTGGGTACCTTTAAGAAGTAGTTTATTTGCTTTTTACATTAATCAAGATGCGATCGCTCCTGTGGTCCCACATCGGACAACCCTATTTAGACTAAAACTACTCAATTTTAATGTGGGTAGTTTAACGCGAGTTTTTGCGCCGACGTATCGATTTTTTTTTGTTCAATCTCTAACACTCAAGCTGGTAATATGCAGAAAATAAAAAACAATAAGTCATACTTAAAAACATTATTTATTTGATTCATAAGACATACTATGTATCAAGGTTTTAAAGGTAATTTAGAACAGCAAGTGTACTTAGTTTTAATCGCGTACGATGTTACTAGATAGATATGACACAATGGTAATTACCCACTAAATACCATTAATCATAATGTATCTACATCATAAACATTATTGGCGTTCAATGAATACATCTAAGTTTTACAACACAAAAGGCAACATTGTAAAACAATGTAACAATACAATGCGTCCGTACTGCGTAGTTGTAACCAAAAATGCAAAGGAATTAAAAGAGCACTCTTCGATTTTTTTATTTTTGAAAACCAAAAGATCGTCGTACGTCGATAGGATCGTGAATCATTGATGAAATATTTATTTGTGCATTTCTCATTCCCAATGCTTGTAACTCTAAATTATGATCCTAATAAATGAAATGGTATATTGTCTTTGAATAATCCCGATGAAGCCAGCGGTCATTGGGAATTGTCGGTTCATAATGACGTAACAGACACGTCGCTGGTCGACACTGATGGTTGACGTTTGGTTCAGCTCGCACTCGGACTTTGTCGTATGCTTTCTCTCTTTCGCACTCGCATACAAGTCAGCATTGTAGCCTTATCGAATTTTCACATGGTCCACTCAACAAACGCGAGTCAGCTCACTTCAGTACATATTTTTAGCTTGCGCATAGCAGACTCGTCCAACGTGTATTGACATTGTGTTTTGTTTAAAAAGGAAAATCAAGAAATAAAAGCTATTTACTGAATAAAAAGAAGACTAATACGTGAAAATGGCAAAGGTAATTTATTTAACGGGATTGTTTTTGTGTCCCGTTGCGATTTGCGTTCTGAAATAGAAATAAAAGCGTTTTTTTTCAACATCGTATGACGAGTGACGTCGTTCCGTAGAAAGATAATAAACTGGGCTCGAATACATTGTATGCACACACCGTGAATATGTTAGTATAGTAAAAGAGTTTTTAAACTATAATTAACAAAGAAGTATGTATTAACTAAGAATATTAGACATAATTGTGATACCATAATTTAACAAAACAACAAATAGGTATATTTTTGAAAATATCTAACACGGTCGTACGTTCAAAAATGTATTTAATTTTAAAAACTACAAAATAACTACATGGCAAATATAAACAAATGATTATGCAAGACTGCATCTGGAAATTTCTAAAGTGCAATTAAAAGCATACAGTATTATTGAAATCATGAAATTAATTCGTTTCTCGTTAGTTAGTTTCTAATGGGAGATAGGTGACTAAATAAGTTATGATACTACAATTAATAACAAACTCATTCAATAAAACGTTTTTGCTACTGATAATTATTTCGGTTCGGAGTTAATCTGACCTTATGTTCACCGTATTAAAGCTGAAAGATAAATTTACAATCGACGTGTAAATTATTTTTAAATACATTAACGAAATTAAGATATTTGTATTGACTTGTATCTATAAAGAAACATAGCCTGATTCCCCAGCAATTTAATTATGCAATTCAAATGACTACTAAATCTAAAAATGTAAAAAGAAATGAAAACTAAAGCTTATTTCACTATCATTCTCATGATCTTTTTCTACAATAAATTGATTAATTTACTTTTTCCGAAAAATAATAAACATTAAAAAATCCTCATCAAAAATACATTTAAAAGTAAAAAATAAGATACGTTAAAAAGGACTTTCCTAAAAATTCGGAAAGATCTGACATTTTTTTAACCGGCAACATTATATCTGTCCAATGCAATCCGTCAAAAATCGATAACGTGACTTTCTTACCTACATTTAGGTGTTGGAAGTTGGAATGTGACCAATAAAATTAGTGCAAGTTCAAATTTCGTACTACTTTATTTTTCTTCTTATCAAAAGATACTAAATATGTTTTACTCGATTAAAAGGTTGTTAATGAATGTACGAAAGACGTATAAAATATTTTTGAAGTTGAATCGGAACAGTTGTGCGGTAGGTTTTGTGTTATGGAATATTCTTTTTATAAATTCTTTAAAAATTCTAAGCTTATACGATAATTTGTGTTATAATAAGTTTATGTTGCTCATTTGTGTGTGGACAACAGCGATTTTCTGTAGGAATCGTCTTGTTACTTAACGATGTTGAACATAAAGCAGCAGAAAAAAAATTGCCTTAGGTACTATGAATTTCAGATACCGCGAACAAATACGCGATATAGTTTAAAGGGCTTGATATTCGTTTGTAATAAAATATAACTTATAACCGCATCTTTCACGGCGGGTGGCGATATTTACATTGAGAAGTTTATGTATGGTCTTTGGTATACACTTAACATTACATACGCTGTTAGCATTTCTGCACTAAAGTTAACTCTAAAGATAATTAACAAAACGTTCGACCCTCAAAAATATCTAAAAATGACAAATAATTCATGAAAACTAACCTTGCAAATGTTGGAATGATAAAAATGCTCTGTTTGTTTTGCAATCATTTCACATCTTCCTCGTTATTTGAATAGTCAAGGAAACAATAAATAAATGTAATTAAAGAACAGTGTCTCTTTTTCTACAGTAAAATAGTATTTTGATACTAATTTTGGCATTGGCATCATTGGCCGTACAATAATTTTTTTGTGGTAGATTGATTATGTAATGGCTTAATCGCCAGGTTCTAAGTGGTTTGTAGATATTAGTGAGTGACCAAACAGCATAGAATGAGGCAGGAAGTTGTCGACTATGCATGTTCACCATCCTTACCTACACATTTCACATGAGGATAATCTATATATGTATGAAATTTAAATCACAAAAATTATAACATATTTGTAGAATGAGCAAATAACCGCTTAGTTCACTTACTGTCGAAACAAGAAATAGCCACAGCCCAAAGATCCATTGGAACAAACGTAGATGGATTATTGAAATGATCTGAAGGCAACGTTCTCACATTGTGGTGATTTGGTAATCATTATTTTTTTTAAATACGCCCTCAGTAATTAAAAAAATTTAAGGGGCAGGAAGTTAGATAAGAATATATAAATCGACTATTTGGATCTGTTTAATACACGACGGAGTGTCGTCTGTCTAGGGGTGATGAAACTGAAGTATTTTCAATATCGGAGACCAAAAATTTTTATTTAGACTATAACAACAGTGTTAATTGTGTGTATAACTCTCGAAAACCGAAGAAAATGCTACCATATGAGATTCTTTCGTTAGTGACTTATGTTCGACCAGTTAACCAGTGTATTTACTTCTGATATATCAGATTGCTTAGTTCATCAGTTACATAATCTACTATATAACACTTGGTTTTTATGGCATAGATGGCTGAAACAGCTGAAGACCCTTTGTACGTTAAGTGGTTACTAGAGCTTATATTTTTTTTTATTGCTTTAATTGGTGGATGAGCTCACAGCCCATCGGGTCTTAAGTGTTTACCGGAGCAGTAATGCGTTTCGGTTTGAAGGGTGGGGCAGCCGTTGTAACTTACTTGAGACCTTAGAACTTATATCTCAAGGTGGGTGGCGCATTTACGTTGTGGATGTCTATGGGCTCCAGTAACCACTTAACACCAGGTGGGCTGTGAGCTCGTCCTTCAATATAACCAATAATAAAAAAAAATTTAAAAAAAAAATTAAAAAAAAAAAATATTGCTGTTCGTTAGTCTCGCTAAAACTCGAGAACCGATGGACCGATTTCGCTAATTTTGGTCTTGAATTGTTTGTGGAAGTCCAGAGAAGGTTTAAAAGGTAGATAAATATGAAAATGCCCGGAATTAAATAAAAATAACAATTTTGTTTTTCCTTTGATGTCCCCCCCGTCGGACGGATTCTTTGTTTGTTTTAAGTTTATTTTATACAAAAGTTTAGGTCTTTTGTTTATCGATTGAGGCACTACGAAGTCTGTAGGGTCAGCTATAAAAATCATCATAAATAGCACTTATGCTTAATAAACAAATGGAGTGCATCAATTAAAACAGTTATATTTTTCAAAGTACATTTGTTAAGGTTCATTAAGAACTGGACAATTATTATTTATTGATGTCCATCTTCATTAATGCGTCTCACCTTTAATTGAACTGATGAGTGCATACAATGGTGTTAGTCATTAAAATGAATTGTCAAACAACTTCAATGATGACATTTATATTTCCTTTGCGGTAATACATCATACGGAGAAATCATTTAAAAAAAACACGTGTGGCATTCGGGGACTACCGCGGTAAAGCTATTGCATAGCATTTTTTATCAACTTATGCAATTATAATTAGACAATAATAATTTAATTTTAAAATAATAATAAAATAAGACCACGCTATATTTATAAAAGCGAAAAATTAACTGTTCCCTTCACACTCATAAGCTAGACGGCGCGAGAGACTACACAGACTCTCCACAAGCCTCGTTAGAAGAAGGACATGTCATAGCGCTCGGGAAACACCGTAGAGGGCAGCTCATAGTTTTATCGGAAAAGTGCTTCCGGGAGTTTTGAAAATAAGTAATTTTATAGATTTTACTTAACATTTATTCTTGTATCGAGCACAATTCAGTGAAGCAGTAATGCGTTTCGATTTGAAGGGTGGGGCAGCCGTTGTGACTATACTGAGACCTTAGAACTATATCTCAAGGTGTGTGGCGCATTTACGTTGTAGATGTCTATGGACTCCGGTAACCACTTAACACCAGGTGGGCTGTGAGCTCGTCCACCCATCTAAGCAATAAAAAAAAAACTTATATGTGAATTCTACGTTTTGTGCATCTCACTTAATCCTTAAAAGAAGTCCAGTTTTAGGTTTCTGTTCAAATGTAACCGAATTTAAGATGCGCGATATGGACTTGCTAATTTAAGTATCATAAGTATTTTTAGGTCGTATTTCTCGAACGCATTGAAAACAAAATCGACCCGCAACGCCGCCTCCAGCGTCAATGGGGGGGGGGGGCGTTGATCCCGCACGTCATCTGATCTTGATAGGCAAACGGATGGCAATAACACTACAATCTTAAAAATATACAAAATTTTAATGTTGATCCATCATAATCAAAATGTAACCCAACCCAATAAATAGGGTTAGGTAATAATTGTTAGGATATATTCTACGGTGCAGTGAAAATATAAGCATCGTGAGCGTCCATCAGCAAAAACAGTTAGCTGTTGCCGAAATCAGCTTCGAATGTCTCATCGTTAATCTATGGTTAACTCGTCTCTTTATTGGCCACGAATGACGTCACAAGTAATAAAATAACAGCATGAGTGAGTATCTTGGGTTATTGACCCTTTTAGCATCAGACTTTCGCAGATATGGGCGCATTTTTAAATATGACCTTAGTTTATCTTTATTTAGGCATATATGTATAATTTAAACTGTCAGTATTTTGCAAACCAAAATTATAATTCTAAAAGCGCTTGTCTTCCTCATTTTTATTTACGCTGCTGAGACTTACTGGTTGTAGGACCTCTTGTGAGTCCGCGCGGGTAGGTACTACCACCCTGCGTATATCTGTCGTGAAGCAGTAATGCGATTCGGTTTGAAGGGTGGGGCAGCCGTTTTAACTATACTTGAGATCTTAGAACTTATATCTCAAGGTATGTGGCGCATTTACTTCAAAGATGTCTATGGGCTCTAGTAACCGCTTGACGCCAGGTGGGCTGTGAGCTCGTTCACCCATCTAAGCAATAAAAAAAAAGAAAAAAGAGACCTGTGTGCTTAGTGCGAGTTTTAACGTTCTCGATAGCGTAAAAGTTAACTCAAATTTATATGCAATTGGAACCGCGCAAACGTAGGCAAACGTTCCGACTCTATACTATGAGTTAACTTTTACGCTATCGAGAACGTTAAAAAACTCGCACTAAGTACACTGGACATTATGAGAAAAAGAGTATAGATGTTCTCAAAGTATGGCGTCAGAGAAGAATGTTGCAAATATCGTGGACGGAGTTCAGAACGAATCAATTCTACAGGAACTCGGAATCAACCATTGTCTATCCCCTATCGTTCAGGGTAGCATTATCACTTTTTTCGGACATGTATGACGACTCAGTGGAGGGCCTTGTGGTACAATGCATGATTGACGGTACAAGACCGCGCGGCAGATCACCGTTTTGGACCAACCAAATAAAGGCAGCTCTAAACGGTCCCATCAACGAGTGAGTGCACAAGAAGGGCCACGGTATGCGAGGAATGGCGACGTCTTGTGAACCGCCCGTTAGCGTGAAGCTGAAATAGCCTCTCAAGGCTATCAGCATAGGTAAGAAAAAAAGTGAAGCGCCCCACTACCCGAACTAATGATCACAACCACTCCGCCAAGAGTGCCAACGACTAAGAATGTTGCAAAACCGACAAAATATCAGAACCTCCTTAAAACAAAAAAATCGCGCTTAGAATCACTTAAATAACAGTATTTATGAAATGAATGAGACTTGAATACGGAGATTGCTGTAATTTTCCGCAGAGCTATTAGCGATAATTGCGTAATCTTAAAACATTATCGGCTCGTGCCTGCCTGGGGATCCAAATAGGTTAGCTTT
Organism: Bombyx mandarina; assembly: GCF_003987935.1. The sequence goes on along the minus strand of NW_021011546.1, from coordinate 1,267,385 downwards.
GAGATTAGGGCCACTACCTTCGACTTTGTATCTCGTATGTGTATGAATCGATTATTTGCGTTGTCTGACGTACATTTGTGTCCAATAAACTTCTATTTTATTCGTGTATAAGTCTTCGATTCTGAAGTTACCTAATCTAGCTACAATTTGCAGAATTTTGAACGCTTCTTTGTATTTTAGTATCCCTGAACTCCCAAGCCCTTTATGTATGGGTAAGTATGTCGTGATGTTTTCATGATTTTCGGTTACAAAGATCCGACTGAAACTTCCACCTCTTTGATCGGCACAATGTTAATGTGACGTCTATAGGTCCATTTACCTACCCATTGAGTTCAAATAATATTTTTCCGTGTTTAATTCTGCACTTTAAAAGTAAAGGTTCGCATCAGCAATGAACAGAAACCTTTTTGTAATCGAAAATCCTTGTAAAATGATGTAAGCTTTAAAATATGTGTTGAAGAACGCGTCTGAGTGGGTATATATCGCTATCTCTCTCGCTATGTAATGACGATGACGTCATAAAGATGCAGTTTTTTTTTTAAATCTGTATCGTAAGTTTTCAAAGGTTTTTAAATTACTCGCTTTCTGAGCGTACAAATTTTGCATAAGAAAACATCTATACTTCTATATCTATACTAATATTATAAAGAGGAAAGATTTGTTTGTTTGTTTGTTTCGAATAGGCTCTGAAACTACTGGACCGATTTGAAAAATTCTTTTTCCATTAGAAGCCGACATTGTCCCTGATGAACATAGGCTACTTTTTTTATTTTATTTTTTTTGGTTTCATGTGTGTTTTAATGTTTCCGAAGCGAAGCGAGGGCGGGTCGCTAGTTGTGGTAATAATGATCTTAGAAGAATTAGTCCACGGCTCCTTTGAAGATGTAACTGCTCAAGATGGTAGCTGCAAATTTTCGCTGTCATGTTTTCGCTGAAGTCTTGAACGCTAATAGTCAATTAACAAAACCTTGTCTGGAATTTACACACTTTGCAATCTAGCAATCACTAAATACACTACGGGTAATAACACTGTAATTACCAGAGATAATCCGCTTATCATTACTTGTCAAAGCGAGCCGCGATTATGTCTTGATAGCGGATTTGATAGGTCTATCTAGAACTTAATTGTTTCGGCCTTATTATCGCCCAGATAAGGTAGATCCCTCTGCATACGTGCTATGCAATAATGCAAGGTCAATGCACCGTTGTTTAAAATCAATCCGTTTATTACGATAAAAATATACTAATCTAATCGTCGTATTAAACGTGTTTTGTGACTGAAACAGCCTATATGTGTAACTACGTGGATTAGTACCGGATTCTTGATTTTTATTTTTTATTACTAAGATGGGTGGATGAACTCACAGCCCACCTGGTGTTAAGTGGTTACTGGAGCCCATAGACATCTACAACGTAAATGGGCCACACGCCTTGAGATATAAGTTCTAAGCTCTCGGTATGGTTACAACGGCTGCCCCACCCTTCAAACCGATACGCATTACTGCTTCACGGCAAAAATAAGCAGGGTGGTGGTACCTACCCGCGCGGACTCACAAAAGGTCCTACCACCAGTAAAATTGTGATTAGTTGACATCGGCCGAAGATTGATAAAAAAGATAAGCGTGGGCTGGATATGAAGAGGGATGAATTAACATGCGTAGGAAATTGGGACGAGATGGTAGGCGATACAATGATATGAACGCGGTCGGGAATAAAAATGGGTGTGTTTAAAAAAGAGATTCATCGAAGAGTAAGACATTGCGTCTACCCGTGAGAGGGTAAGGAAGATTGGTAGAGGGGGTAGTTTAAGGGGCATAACCACTTAGATAAAGCGGCACGTCATGAGAATCCTCTCATCGTGGCCGCCGGAAACTACATAGCCGATCCTGCGGACCAAATGATAAACAGTCGATGTCGCCTAAAACACGCCATTTCGGATTCTCCCGATCCACTAACGGTGCTTTTAGGTACCCCAAGCACCGGTTATCGTTCTCGTCGAACCCGTCGCTTGCGACGAAGCGCTCGGCGAGTAAATTAGCCCACTGAGTTTCTCGCCGGACCTTCTCAGTGGGTCGCGTTTCCGATCCGGTGGTAGATTCTGCGAAGCACGGCTCTTGCTAGGTTTCGTGTTAGCAACGTCGTCAGGTTTGAGCCCCGTGAGCTCACCTACTAGTTAAGGTTACGCTGAAATAGCCTCTCAAGGCTATCAGCTTAGGTAGGAAAAAAAATTTGCCACCTCTTGCATTCATATTTCAAAATCCAAGTATTCGTAATAATAAGATAGGTGTATACTATCCAATCGATTTACCTTATATGGATTGTTCTAGAAACTGCAAATGTGCGGCACGGAAACGGAAATGCGAGAAGTCGCCGCCCGAATCTGCAGGAACTACCTGCACGGAGCGTGGAAGAGCGTGGATCCAACTGAATTGGAGTTTAGGAGGATCAGGTATCTTTTTTTTTATTTATTGCTTAGATGGATGGACGAGCTCACAGCCCACCTGGTGTTAAGTGGTTACTAGAGCTCATAGACATCTAAAACATAAATGCGCCACCCACCTTGAGATATAAGTTCTAAGGTCTCAGTATAGTTACAACGGCTGCTCCACCCTTCAAACCGAAACGCATTGCTGCTTCACGGCAGAGATAGGCAGGTCGGTGATAACACTCACAAGAGGTCCTACCACCAGTAACGTGGTACGGGCAGGTGACGCGTAGAGAGAAGATGCATGTGACTAGGAGATGTATGGAAATGCACTCTACCTTGCACTACGCAAGGTAGAGGGGGAAGAGGTCGACCCAAGAAGACATGGAAGGAGTGTGTGAAAAACGATATGAGAGAAAGAGAGGAGTGAGTGTTGAGATGACGGCTGATAAAAGAAGAAGAAAAAAAAATAGCTGTGCCGACCCCACCTAGTGGGATGAGGTGGAGAAAAAATAAGAAGATTTCAAAACATTCCACTCGGTACGTAACTGAAGCGTTTGAACATGAATGGGACGATCGAGGTCGCCGGAAAACTACAACGAACCGCATTATCAGTAAATAAACAAAGTTTACCGATAATTAATTTCGTAATCATTACTTAGAATAATTACCGCTCATAAAGTGACTATTGATACTGGCGACGTTGGCTATACACTCTTCGTATAATATCGACGCTTGAAAGGCAAACGTGACTAAGCGACAATGCGTGAACTTTACAGTAGACTAATTTAAAGTTGAAGTACCTGAAAACAAAATTTATTTTAACGAATCTAGCTGTAGTAGAATCTAGCTAGTAGCTGTAGGATTGAAATGGTTTTAATAGACCTAGAAATATATTTTTTTGCGCATCGAATAGGGTTATTGCCTATCATTTATGTACAAAGCAGTTATTGTCGCTTAGTCACGTTTGTCTTTCAAGCGTCGATATGTTTTTAATACGTTTTTATTAGCTTCAGACGTATGTATGTTGTTAGTATGTAACGGAATTTTTGAACATGATTTTGACCCCCTTCACAACGTCGGATTAACTCGAAATTTTGGTATACTTATTAAGGACCGGTGACAATTCAATATTTAAAAAAAAAAAAAAAATTTAAATTCAACTATTTCTTAGTTAAATAATAGTGTGAAAAAAACTAACAAAATACGCTTTTATAGAAAATACAACTAAAATAGAAAATAAGTTTTAATAAATTTGAATTAAAAATAGTGTAAGAAAAAAAAAAGCGTGGGGTGCATGGTATCAGTAGTTATAAATATTTTATGAACAGATATGAGTAGAAGGGTTGTTTTAATAATATCCTGAAAATCAACCCACGCTTTTTTTACAATAAAATCATTTTTTCTTACTTACTTACTTATTTTTAATTCAAATTTATTAAAATTTATTTCCTATTTTTTAGTTGGATTTTCTATAAAAGCGTATTTTGTTAGTTTTTTTAAACTATTATTTATTTTTAATTTTTTAGCTGAATTTCAACTTTTTCAATATATTTTTTTAATATTGTATTGTCATCGGTCCTTAATAAGTATACCAAATTTCGAGTTAATCCAACGTTTTGAAGGGGGTCAAAATCATGTTCAAAGATTCCGTTACAAACATACATACGTCTGAAGCTAATAAAAGCGTATTAAAAATAGGCGGATATTGAGACTATTGTCCTGAACCCGAAACATTAAACTTAACGACACGGTCTCACCTTGTGCAGCGGCGGTCTCTCGAATTTCCTGTACTACGTGGCGCTTCCGGAAGACCCGTCGAAGCTCTGCACGTTCACGAAACGCGAAAGCTCACCGGAAACCGAACTTGAGACGGTGGCCAGTAAGCTAGTCAAGAAATCGATGGCCAGATCGAATTCGTTCAGCATCGAGGAACCAAAGAAGGTGATTATGGTATTTTTGTTGTTTGCCGCATCTATCCGTTGATCCGTCCAAGGTAGGACTCTCGCAGACGGTGTTGGAACTTCCTTTTCCTTATTTCTTCCTCAATCTCCTATCCACGCCATCTGTTGACACTATAATAAAAAATACGCGTGTGAAAATGGCGCGAAGAGAGTGTGTAAAAAACTAAAAACATGGTGCCGGTGCAAAAACGATAAAATTGTGATTTGTTGATCAATCAGCACATACAACTCTCGCCAGTGAGAAAATTGAATAGTGCATCAACGAACCACGGTGTGAGTCCTAAAACTTATCCTTTTCTCAGTCCTAAACATATCTAAATTCAAAACAGACGGTATCCATATATAAACGAATTTATGTAACGATCCATATTAATACATATCGAGGGGTGAAAGGTTATTTGCCGGTCATCGTTCTCGTCGAGCCCGTCGCTTGCGACGAAGTGCTAGGCGAGTAAACTAACCCACAGACACAACCCGTTGAGTTTCTCGCCGGATCTTCTCAGTGGGTCGCGTTTCCGATCCGGTGGTAGATTCTGGGAAGCACTGCCCTTGCTAGGGCCAGTGTTAGCAACTTCGTCAAGTTAGAGCCTTGTGAGCTCACCTACTTTTTAGGGTTACGCTAAAATGGCCCCTTGAGGCCATCAGATCAGTCAGAGAAAAGTCTATTTTGTTTAAGCTACATTTCGCTTAACACGCGAAATTTATCTTTGAAATTAAAAGTCCGTTTTATTTGGTATCAGCATAAATAGTTCGATATTTTTAATTAAACTTCAATTAAGCTTACTTCATTCAAATAGCTGAAAAGGTTTTTTGTTATGACATTTTTTCTAAATGCTTAAACTTTAAACAGTTCTACTGTAAAGTTGCAAAAATGTCGCTTAAACGAAATAGCCTTTCACCTTTACTATACACTAGTAATAAGGTTTATAACATCTCACCTGACATTATTATCATATACAGTCAAACCTGGATAAGCGAGAGTTCAAGGGAGCACAATCTCATTCTCGCTTATAGAGATTTCTCACTAACCCGAGTTTCTCGCTAATGCTCTCTCTGAATTTCGTTTCGCGATTTTCCGGATTCAAATGCATTCACTATTTTAAATTTATGACTTTAATGACAGTACTTTAATTTTTCGTTTTTACATGATGCAGAACAGAACTTTCCTTCGCAATTGATTAACGATAAACTGAGTAAGTCTGACAAACAGGACAGTACACAGGCACACGTGTCCATTCGAAAAGAATGCGATAAAATAACAACGTTATTTAGTTCCACGAAATAGAACCGGTTCAATATTGACGAGAAAACAATACAAAAACAATGATAGGAAGTTCCACGAAAGTTAAGAATGAGTCATAAAATAGCAGATGTTAAATTTGTATTTTTTTTGTCATTTGTTCCTCTTAAATAAATAAAGTTCGGCTGTCGCTTATAGAGGTATAGATAGGTAGCAGTCTCACTTACGGAGGTCCTTGAGGGAAAAACGACTCTCTCTTACAGAGGTTTCTGTTTCTCGCTAATAGAGGTTTTGGGAGCTTAAATGACGGGTCCTGGCTATTACTCTCACTTATCCAGTTCTCACTTAAACTATTTAAACGTTTTAATTTTTGATTTTCAAATACCAAACGATGCCATCTATCACAATTTTACCATTCATTTATTTCGAAAAGAAGAAAAAAACAGCCTCTATACCATAGTGTGATATCATGTGTGATCATCAAGTGTAATGGTTAATAAACTGTACGAATTCTGCCGCAGGTATTGCTCAGGATATACGGCCAGGTCCACGGCGAGAGGGCCATGGACGCTATCGTCACGGAATCTGTCATATTCACTCTCCTCTCCGAGAGGAGGCTGGGCCCGAAGCTCCACGGAGTCTTCTCCGGCGGGAGGATCGAAGAGTACATACCGGTGAGATTTTTTAAGCTATTGCATAGCTTTTGAGCGCGACGACCGAATCAAGAAATTCCGTAACGAAAATAAAACCTGACACTCCGCCTACCATGTAGGTCACGTTCCACACATTCACACGCTGCGCTTGTGTAGTGTTTGTGAATAAGCGCGCGGCGTGATGTCGCTCTGCATGCGCATCATGAAAAGGCTGCCCATCTTTCTCTCGGGCGCGGTCTTGCTTATGAGTGTGAAGGGGACAGTTAACGTTTTGCTTTTGTTAATGTTTATAAATATAGCGTGGTCTTATTTTATTATTGTTTTAATATTAAGTTATCATTGACTAATTATAATTGCATAAGCTGATAAAAAATGCTATGCAATTTATTGCGTTAAGCTATTTATAGCTTTATCGCGGCAGTCCCCGAGTGCCACACGTGTTTTTTTTTTTTAATTAATGTATGTACAATTTGAATTACAATCATTACAGTACATATTAATTAAATCGTACAAGCAGTACCTAGATCTAATCTGGATTGCAATCTAAACGGTATATGCACTTAGCAAACCCGTATTAATGTACATAGCTTTAGCTATTGAAAACAAAATTACAAATTACAATTAAAAATTTCAAATAAAAATAAAATTAAGAGTTCCAGAAAAAAAAAACGGTATCCACTTAAGTAGGCAACAATACAACCAACACAAACATTATATTGATAACTAGCCATTGTTTTGCGACAGGAAAAGCGTTAACTTCTCCAAATTCACATCATCATCATTCTCCTGCCATTCTCCCAGTCACGTGGGGTCGGCGCAACATGTTTTCTCCTTCCATACTCCTCTATCATATACCATTTCTTCGCTCACTCCCCTCTTACACATATCGTCTCTCATGCAATAAATTCATAAAATAATTGGTTTTCTGTAAAATCGGTTTATGGACAATAATTTTACGTGATAACGTTATTAAGAAATATTTATGAAAAATTACATACGAATTTATAATTGAATTTAATTATTATCACTGAATTATCATTATTTTGTGTAATACAAAGAAGGGGTTGATTGAATATTACCATTTTTTTCGATAAATTAACGCTTGGGTCTGTCGTGCGTCACTATCGCTCGACGCCATTTCGACAAAGCAACACGACACGAGAACCCTTTCATTGTGGCGGCCGGTAACCACATTGCTGATCCTGTGGACTGAATGGTAAAGAGTCGACGTCGCCCAAACTGCGTCATCACGTATCTTCCCCGTTCACTAACGGTGCTTTTAAATACCTCAAGCCCCGCTCATCGTTCTCGTCGAACCCGTCGCTTGCAACGAAAGGCTCGGCGAGTAAATTAACCCACAGACACAGCCCGCTGAGTTTCTCGCCGGAACTTCTAAGTGGGTCACGTTTCTGATCCGGTTATCGATCCTGCGAAGCACTGCTCTTGCTAGGTTTAGTGTTAACAACGACGTCAGGTTTGAGCCCCGTGAGCTCACCCACTCGTTCTGCGAATCTAGTATAACCCCTCGAGATTACTCGAATAGGTCGAGAAAAAAAACGATTTTGACGAAATTCGGTATGGAAATAGCTTAAACCTTGCGGAAAAGAGTGTAAGCCACTTTTGGTCCAATCGCTAGGCAGAAGTCGGCGCCCGCGTAATGTAAAGTGTAATCGCGAATCTGTTGTAAGGCACATTGTATGCATGGTTGCATACCCTCATTTCTGTTTTAACCGCAAAGGAAGCCGATTCCATTGATACTTCATCTTTTAAAGTCCATGGGATTAGCCAAAAGGTTTAGCGTCCACGCTGAAAAGTCGTATGTTGATATCGTTAATTCGTACCATCGACTTTTGAGCAATATGATTATAGGTAGAACATCATTTCTAGATGTTTCTGTGGTCTAAATGTTTTCTATGAACACGCCATCTTCGTCAGTGGATAGCGAGCGGCTTGGCCATGTGTCTACATTGGCTATTTAATAATAATAAAAAGAAGATTTATTAATTAAAAGCCCATATTTATCGGGTTTATCGCGCGGCGACAGACCCAAATAACCCGAATTAGAGATATGTAGTTATAATTAAAAATATTTTTTTTTGGGTAATGTCGTCAAAAACAAAAAAGTCATTATTTTTAATGTTATATGACCTTTTACGCCCGTATTACTCGACCTGTACAGATAGCAGAAAAATATGTTAAATTGCAATATAAATTAATACGCTAATAAATATTTATTGCAAATAATAAAGCATGATTAGACATTATGAAATCTAGTTCAGATTATGATGTGTGAACTTTGATTATGTTTGGCTTGGCGAGAACAGATCTCTTCCCGAACCAATGAGAACTGAGCCGAGAATAATAATCTTTGAAGGAAATTAATTTAATATTCGACGGGTGAAAGTTGAAGTTGAGTTAAGTGGTTAAGCTTACTGGTGGTAGGACCTCTTGTGAGTAAGTACCTCGCGCGAGTAAGTACCACCATCCTGTCTATTTCTGCCGTGAAGCAGTAATGAGTTTCGGTCTGAAGGGCGAGGTAGCCGTTGTAACTACACTGAGACCTTAGAACTTATATCTCAAAGTGGGTAGCGCATTTACGTTGTAGATGTTTATGGGCTCCAGTAACCACTTAACACCAGGTGGGCTGTGAGCTCGTCCACCCATCTAAGCAAAAAAAAAAAAAAAAAACGTTTTTGCAACTATACAGAAGAGCCATTAAAAAGATTAAAATTAAGAAAAAAAAATCATAAAAAAAAAACTCTTTAGGTATTTGAACGGATTAACCTTTATTGAAGTTCAATTAAAAACATCGAACTGTTGATGCTGATACAAAATGAAACGGACCGTTAATTACAAAGATAAAGGTCGTTTAATCCAAATACCCTTTCACCTCTCGATGTTATAGTATAAAATATCATCATCCATTCATCCATACTCTTCTATCATATACCTTCTTCGGTCACTCCCCTCTTACCCATATCGTTTTATAGTATAGATATATGAGCATTTCTCAAAATAAATGCACCACCAATAAAATAATGTACTAAAATAAAAATGTTAAACTAAAGCATTTTTTTTGTTTTCATTTGTAGATAGGTGTCTAAAGATTTTGAATATGAGGTTTGTTCTGAGGTTTAATATGTAATAAAGTAGAGAAATGTGTAGAAATATACCAAGGGCGGAGAAATATTCTTATTTTGTTACCNGTTCTAACAGATCTAATTCTCCGAAATATTAGTTAAATGTGGTCGTTTTATGAGGTATGTCGTTATTACCAATGTCGTAGAAAGCAATATTTTTAATAAGGCGGTCATATGGCATTCAGCCGGGACCTTTGTTCTTGGTTATTATAACCGGCATGTTGTATTAAACGATGTCGCAGTAAACGGTTTTGACTGTATATGTATAATTTAAACTGTCAGTATTTTGCAAACCAAAATTATAATTCTAAAAGCGCTTGTCTTCCTCATTTTTATTTACGCTGCTGACACTTACTGGTTGTAGGACCTCTTGTGAGTCCGCGCGGGTAGGTACCACCACCCTGCATATATCTGTCGTGAAGCAGTAATGCGATTCGGTTTGAAGGGTGGGGCAGCCGTTGTAACTATACTTGAGATCTTAGAACTGATATCTCAAGGTGTGTGGCGCATTTACGTCGTAGACGTCTATGGGCTCTAGTAACCACTTAAAGCCAGGTGGGCTGTGAGCTCGTTCACCCATCTAAGCAATAAAAAAAAGAAAAAAGAGAGACCTGTGTGCTTAGTGCGAGTTTTAACGTTCTCGATAGCGTAAAAGTTAACTCAAAGTATAGGGTTGGAACGTTTGCCGTTTGCGCGGTTCCAATTGCATACATATTTGAGTTAGTTTTTACGCTATCGAGAACGTTAAAAAACTCGCACTAAGTACACTGGACATTATGAGAAAAAGAGTATAGATGCTCTCAAAGTATGGCGTCAGAGAAGAATGCTGCAAATATCGTGGACGGAGTTCAGAACGAATCAGTTCTACAGGAACTCGGAATCAAGTAGTGTCTATCCCCTATCGTTCAGGGTAGCATTTAAACATTTTTTTGGACATGTGTGGCGACGGTGTGACGACTCAGTGGAGGGCCTTGTGGTGCAGGGCATGATAGGGCCACGGTATGCGAAGAATGGCGATGTCTTGTGAACCGCCCGTTAGAGTGAAGCTGAAATAGCCTCTCAAGGCTATCAGCATAGGTAGGATAAAAAAGTGAAGCGCCCCACTACCCGAACTGATGATCACAACCACTCCGCCAAGAGTGCCAACGACTAAGAATGTTGCAAAACCGACAAAATATCAGAACCTCCTTAAAACAAAAAAATCGCGCTTAGAATCACTTAAATAACAGTATTTATGAAATGAATGAGACTTGAATACGGAGATTGCTGTAATTTTCCGCAGAGCTATTAGCGATAATTGCGTAATCTTAAAACATTATCGGCTCGTGCCTGCCTGGGGATCCAAATAGATTAGCTTTGAGATTAGGGCCACTACCTTCGACTTTGTATCTCGTATGTGTATGAATCGATTATTTGCGTTGTCTGACGTACATTTGTGTCCAATAAACTTATATTTTATTCGTGTATAAGTCTTCGATTCTGAAGTTAATCTAGCTACAATTTGCAGAACTTTGAACGCTTCTTTGTATTTTAGTATCCCAGGACTCCCAAGCCCTTTATGTATGGGTAAGCATGTCGTGATTTTTTCATGATTTCCGGTTACAAAGATCCGATTGAAACTTCCAGCTCTTCGATCGGCACAATGTTAATGTGACGTGTATAGGTCCATTTACCATTCTGCCCCTCTACCCATTGAGTTTAAAAAATATTTTTCCGGGTTTAATTCTGCACTTTAAAAGTAAAGGTTCGCATCAGCAATGAACAGAAACTTTTTTGTAAAATCCTTGTAAAATGATGTAAGCTTTAAAATATGTGTTGAAGAACGCGTCTGAGTGGGTATATATCGCTATCTCTCTCGCTATGTAATGACGATGACGTCATAAAGATGCAGTTTTTTTTTTAATTTGCCGTAAGTTTTCAAAGGTTTTTAAATTACTCGCTTTCTGAGCGTACAAATTTTGCATAAGAAAACATTGTGGTAATAATGATCTTAGAAGAATTAGTCCATGGCTCCTTTGCAGATGTAACTGCTCAAGGTGGTAGCTGCAAATTTTCGCTGTCATGTTTTCGCTGAAGTCTTGAACGATAATACTAAATTAACAAAACCTTGTCTGGAATTTACACACTTTGCAATCTAGCAATCACTAAATACACTATGGGTGTAACACTATAATTACCCAAGATAATCCCCTTATCATTATTACTTGTCAAAGCGAGCCCCGATTAACTCTTGATAGCGGATTTGATAGGTCTATCTAGAACTTAATTGTTTCGGCCTTATTATCGTCCAGATAAGGTAGATCCCTCTGCATACGTGCTATGCAATAATGCAAGGTCAATGCACCGTTGTTTAAAATCAATCCGTTTATTACGATAAAAATATAGTAATCTAATCGTCGTATTAAACGTGTTTTGTGACTGAAACAGCCTATATGTGTAACTACGTGGATTAGTACCGGATTCTTGATTTTTATTTTTTATTACTAAGAGGGGTGGACGAGCTTATAGCCCACCTGGTGTTAAGTGGTTACTGGAGCCCATAGACATCTACAACGTAAATGTGCCACACACCTTGAGATATAAGTTCTAAGCTCTCGGTATGGTTACAACGGCTGCCCCACCCTTCAAACCGAAACGCATTACTGCTTCACGGCAAAAATAGGCATAGTGGTGGTACCTACCCGTGCGGACTCACAAAAGGTCCTACCACCAGTAAAATTGTGATTCTTTGACACCAGCAGATGATTTATAAAAGAGATGACCGTGGGTTGGACATATCCAACATCTTCATAAAGAGGGATGAATTTACATGCATAGGGCTTTGGGACGAGGCGGTAGGCGATACAATGATATGAACATAGTCGAAATAAAAATGGTTTATTTAAAAAAGAAATTCATCGAAGAGTAAGACATTGCGTCTACCCGTGAGAGGGTAAGGAAGATTGGTAGGGGAGGTAGTTTAAGGGGCATAACCACTTCGATAAAGTGGCACGTCATGAGAATCCTGTCATCGTGGCCGCCGGAAACTACATAGCCGATCCTGCGGACCAAATGATAAACAGTCGACGTCGCCTAAAACACGTCATTTCGGATTCTCCCGATCCACTAACGGTGCTTTTAGGTACCCCAAGCACCGGTCATCGTTCTCGTCGAACCCGTTGCTTGCGACGAAGCGCTCGGCGAGTAAATTAGCCCACTGAGTTTCTCGCCGGACCTTCTCAGTGGGTCGCGTTTCCGATCCGGTGGTAGATTCTGCGAAGCACGGCTCTTGCTAGGGTTCGTGTTAGCAACTTCGTCAGATTTGAGCCTCGTGAGCTCACCTACTAGTTAAGGTTACGCTGAAATAGCCTCTCAAGGTTATCAGCTTGATAGGAAAAAAAAATTGCCACCTCTTGCATTCATATTTCAAAATATAAGTATTCGTAATAATAAAATAGGTGTATACTATCCAATCGATTTACCTTATATGGATTGTTCTAGAAACTGCAAATGTGCGGCACGGAAACGGAAATGCGAGAAGTCGCCGCCCGAATCTGCAGGAACTACCTGCACGGAGCGTGGAAGAGCGTGGATCCAACTGAATTGGAGTTTAGGAGGATCAGGTATCTTTTTTTTTATTTATTGCTTAGATGGATGGACGAGCTCACAGCCCACCTGGTGTTAAGTGGTTACTAGAGCTCATAGACATCTAAAACATAAATGCGCCACCCACCTTGAGATATAAGTTCTAAGGTCAGCAGCAGCTGACTGGCAGCCGTTGTATAGCTACAACGGCTGCCCCACCCTTAAAACCGAAACGCATTACTGCTTCACGGCAGAAATAATAGATAGATAGAATAGGCAGGGTGGTGGTACCCGTGCGGGCTCACAAGAGGTCCTACCACCAGTAACGTGGTACGGGCATGTGATGCGTAGAGAGAAGATGCATGTGACTAGGAGATATATGGAAATGGTAGTGCAAGATAGAGGGGGGAAGAGGTCGACCCAAGAAGACATGGATGGAGTGTGTGAAAAACGATATGAGAGAAAGAGAGGAGTGAGTGTTGAGATGACGGCTGATAGAAGAGAATAGAAGAAAAAATTGTGCTGTGCCGACCCCACCTAGTGGGATAAGGTTGAGAAAAAATAAGGAGATTTCAAAACATTCCACTTGGTACATAACTGAAGCGTTTGAACATGAATGGGACGATCGAGGTCGCCGGAAAACTACAACGAACTGCATTATCAGTAAATAAACAAAGCTTACCGATAATTCGTTTCGTAATCATTACTTAGAATAATTGAGTCGACTATTATCAAAGGCGGCAATCTGACTTTTGGACAATGATTGGTAAATCAGAAAAACGAATTATTGACTTTGTATTCCATCGGCAGTCACAAAACTCTTCGGAACGACATCTTAGATAAATAACAGGTTAACTATTAACCTTTATTTAATGCAGGTTTTGAACCGTATTCTTTGAAAGAGACGATTATATTCAAATCAATCTGTATTGACATATCAATAATTTTTTTTTGTCCAAATGCACAGATTGCCACCTTTGATAATAGACGACTCAATTACGGCTCATAAAGTCACTATTGATACTGGCGATGTTGGCTATACACTCTTCGTTTAATATGTTTTTAATACGCTTTTATTAGCTTCAGACGTATGTATGTTGTTAGTATGTAACGGAATTTTTGAACATGATTTTGACCCCCTACAAAACGTCGGATTAACTCGAAATTTTGGTATACTTATTAAGGACCGGTGACAATTCAATATAAAAAAAATTTAAAATTGAAATTCAACAAAAAAATAAATAATAGTTTAAAATAACTAACAAAATACGCTTTTATAGAAAATACAACTAAAATAGAAAATAAGTTTTAATAAATTTGAATTAAAAATAGTGTAAGAAAAAAAAAAGCGTGGGGTGCACGGTATCAGTAGTTATAAATATTTTATGAACAGATATGAGTCATCATCATCATCATCATCATCATCATCAACAGCCCACAGTCGTCCACTGCTGGACATAGGCCTCTCCCAATCCACACCACTGAGAAGATGATATGAGTAGAAGGGTTGTTTTAATAATATCCTGAAAATCAACCCACGCTTTTTTTTTACAATAAAATCATTTTTTCTTACTTACTTATTTTTAATTCATTAAAATTTATTTTCAGTTTTTTAGTTGGATTTTCTATAAAAGCGTATTTTGTTAGTTTTTTTAAACTATTATTTATTTTTAATTTTTTAGCTGAATTTCAACTTTTTCAATATATTTTTTTAATATTGTGTTGTCATCGGTCCTTAATAAGTACCTATACCAAATTTCGAGTTAATCCGACGTTTTGAAGGGGGTCAAAATCATATTCAAAGATTCCATTACAAACATACATACGTCTGAAGCTAATAAAAGCGTATTAAAAATAGGCGGATATTGAGACTATTGTCCTGAACCCGAAACATTAAACTTAACGACACGGTCTCACCTTGTGCAGCGGCGGTCTCTCGAATTTCCTGTACTACGTGGCGCTTCCGGAAGACCCGTCGAAGCTCTGCACGTTCACGAAACGCGAAAGCTCACCGGAAACCGAACTTGAGACGGTGGCCAGTAAGCTAGTCAAGAAATCGATGGCCAGATCGAATTCTTTCAGCATCGAGGAACCAAAGAAGGTGATTATGGTACTTTTGTTGTTTGCCGCATCTATGCGTTGATCCGTTCAAGGTAGGACTCTCGCAGACGGTGTTGGGACTTCCTTTTCCTTATTCCTTCCTCAATCCCCTATCCACGCCATCTGTTGACACTATAATAAAAACTACGCGTGTGAAAATGGCGCGAAGAGAGTGTGTAAAAAAACTAAAAACACGGTGCCAGGAGAAAATTGAATAGTGCATCAATGAACCACGGAGTGATTCCTAAAACTTATCCTTTTCTCAGTCCCAAACATATCTAAATTCAAAACAGACGTTATCCATATCCATGAATTTATGTAACGATCCATGTTGGTACATATCGAGGGGTGAAAGGTTATTTGCCGGTTATCGTTCTGGTCGAAAACGTCGCTTGCGATGAAAAGGCTCGGCGAGTAAACTAACCCACAGACACAGCCCACTGAGTTTCTCGCCGGATCTTCTCAGTGGGTCGCGTTTCCGATCCGGTGGCAGGTTCTAGTAGAACCACTGCTCTTGGTAGGGCTGGTGTTAGCAACGTCAGGTTAGAGCCCTGCGAGCTCACCTACTTTTTAGGGTTACGCTGAAATTCCCCCTTCGAGGCCATCAGCTTAGACAGAAAAAAAAATTCGATTTGGTTTAAGCTACATTTCGCTTAACACGCGACATTTATCTTATTAAACTCTAATTAAAAGTGCGTTTTATTTGTTATTAGCATCAACAGTTCAATGTTTCTAATTGAACTTCAATTAATTTTACGGCATTCAAATAGCTGAAAAAGTTTTTTTGTTCTGATATTTTTTTCGAACTTTAAATGGCTCTCCTGTAAAATTGAAAAATGTCGCTTAAACGAAATAGCCTTTCACCTTTACTATGCACTAGTAATAAGGTTTATAAACATCTCACTTGACATTATTATTATAAACATTTGAACACTTAAATTTTTGATTTTCAAATACCAAACGATGCCTTATATCACAGTTTTATCATTCATTTATTTCGAAAAGAACAAAAAACCATCACTATACCATAGTGTGATATCATGTTTGATCATCAAGTGTGATGGTGAATAAACTGTACGAATTCTGCTGCAGGTATTGCTCAGGATATACGGCCAGGTCCACGGCGAGAGGGCCATGGACGCGATCGTGACGGAATCTGTCATATTCACTTTGCTCTCCGAGAGGAGGCTGGGCCCGAAGCTCCACGGAGTCTTCTCTGGCGGGAGGATCGAAGAGTACATACCGGTGAGTTTTTTAAGCTATTGCATAGCTTTTGAGCGCGGCGACCGAATCAAGAAATTCCGTAACGAAAATAAAACCTAACGCCCCCTCTTCGCCTACCATATAGGTCGCGTTCAACACATTCACACGTTGCGCTTGTGTAGTGTTTGTGAATAAGCGCGCGGCGTGACGTCGCACTGCATGCGCATCATGAAAATCTGCCCATCTCTCTCTCGCGCGCGGTCTAGCTTATGAGTGTGAAAGGGACAGTCAACGTTTTGCTTTTGTTAATGTTTATAAATATAGCGTGGTCTTATTTTTTTTTTTTTTTAATATTAAGTTATTAATGACTAATTATAATTGCATAAGCCGATAAAAATGATATGCAATAGCTTTATCGCGGCAGTCCCTGAGTGCCACACGTGTTTTTTTTTAAATTAATGTATGCATAAATCGAATTACAATCATTACAGTACATATTAGCTAAATCGTACAAGCAGTACCTAGATCTAATCTGGATTGCAATCAAAATGGTATGTGCATTCAGCAAACCCGTATTAATGTACATAGCTTTGGTTATTCAAAAGAAAATTACAAATTACAAATAAAAATAAAATTACGAGTTCCAGGAAAAAAAAAACCAAAAAAAATATCGGTATCCACGTAAGTAGACAACAATACAACTAACACAAACGTTATATTGATAATTAGCCATTGTTTTGCGGCAGGGAAAGCGTTAAATTCTCCAAATTCACATCATCATCATTCTCCTGCCCTTCTCCCAGTCATGCGGGGTCGGCGCAACATGTTTTCTCCTTCCATACTCCTCTATCATGTACCATTTCTTTGCTCACTCCCCTCTTACATATATTGTCTTTCTCGATTCTTCGATCTCTTCGATTTTTGTATATTGGAAACAGTGGAATTCAGTGTGTGTGTATATGTGTGTTGGGTTGAAGAAAGCTAATGAAATAATTAATTGGTTTTCTATAAAATCGGTTTGCGGACGATAATTTTACGTGATAACGTTATAAAGAAACATTGATGAAAAATTACATATGAATTTATGAATTGGATTTAATTATTATCACTGAGTTATCATTATTTTGTATAATACAAAGAAGGGCTTAATTGAAAAATACAATTTTTTTTCGATAAATTAACGCTTGGGTCGATCGTTGGTCTCTATCGCTCGTTACGCGCTCTCGCTCGCACGCTCAGGCTCAGCCGGAACGTGACACTTTTTCGTGCGTGCAGCCCGTTGTTCATCGATTTATAAACACGTCAATATGAAGAGTGTAACTAGAAAAGCAATAGAATCTAAACCAGTGATTTTTTAAATATTTTTTTTATTTATCTATTTGTTTATTCGTACTCATCGCAGTAACTACTGTAGGCACATTCATATAGTTTCCACACGCAGACGGGCATTAGTTGGAGTAGAATATTGGATTTGTTTCATGAAAATCGAATTCATCAAAAGTTATAATTCATTTCGATGATTTTTAAGAGTTAATTTTATCCTGTTACAACAGCAAGTGATAACAAAGACGAAAGTAACTAATCTGTCTGTTTGTGCACCGATTTCTCCCCCCTTTCCACTAACGGTCCTTTTAGGTACCTCAAGCCCCGCTCATCGTTCTCGTCGAACTCGTCGCTGGCGACGAAGGGCTCGGCGAGTATATTAATCCACAGACACAGCCCACTGAGTTTCTCGCCGGTCGCGAGAACTTTGTCGCGTTTCCGATCCGATGGTAGATTGTGTGAAGCACTGCTCTTCAACGCAACGACGTCAGGTTTGAGCCTCGTGAGCTCACCTACTCGTTCTGCGAATGTAGTATAACCCCTCGAGGTTACTAGAATAGGTAGGAAACGAAATAAAAACGATTTTGACGAAATTCGGCATGGGAATAGCTTAAGTTTGGAGGGAAAGAGTGTAAGCCACTTTTGGTCCAATCGCTAGGCGGATGTTGACGCCCGCGCAATGTAAAGCGTAATCGCGAATTACCCTCATTTCTGTTTTAACCGCAAAGGACGCCGATTCCATTGATACTTCATCTTTTAAAGTCCATGGGATTAGTCAAAAGGTTTGGCGTCCAGGATGAAAGGTCGTATGTTGATATAGTTATTTCGTACCATCGACTTTTGAGCAATATGATTAAGTAAAACATCATTTCTAGATATTTTTGTGGTCTTAATTAATTCTTTGAACGTGCCATCTTCGTCAGTGGATAGCGAGCGACTTGGCCGTGTGTCTACATTGGCTAATTAATAAATAAAAAAGGAAATGTTATTAATTAAAGGCCCATCTTTATCGGGCTTATCGCGCGGAGACCCAAATAACCCGAATTTGAGATACTTATAATTAAAATATTTTTTTGGATAATGTCGTCAAAAACAAAAGTCGTCATTATTTTTTATGTTATATGACCTTTTATGCCCGTGTTACTCGATTTGTACAGATAGCACAAAAATATGTTAAATTTAAATATAAATTAATACGATTATAAATTAAATTGCAAATAATAAAGCATGATTAGACATTATAAAATCTAGTTTCGATTATGATGTGTGAACTTGAATTAGGCTTGGCTTGGCGAGAACAGATCTCTTCCCGAACCAATGAGAACTGAGCCGAGAATAATAATCTTTGAAGGAATAGTACATTGTGTGTGCACACGTGTATGCACGCGTGATGAGATGACATACTTTTTTCCCGCGGTGCGCATAAAATTTTTTCTCCTACCAGGCCGAAAGTTCGTGGAGTACCGAGCCGGGGTCCAGGGGCGAAGCCCTGGCAGGGGGGGAAGGGGGGGCGGAGCCCCCTCATATTCATAAAAATATTTAACTGTTTTTTAATTTTTAAATAAACTACTACTAATTGAATAAGAACTGTCTGGATGAACTCATCTTTGTTTAATACTTCAGTATTAAATTTTATTGCCTTTTGTTTATTTCACTTTTACACTAAACACTATATTGCAAATTACCCGAGCACAACAATGACGGAGAATTTTAGATGCGTGAGAGCAGACGTAGACACTAACGCGCATGCGCACTTGTACCCAGGGAGGAAAAGTTAGACTTTCTTCCCTGTACAGCGGGAGGAAAACCGAACTTTCGGCGTAGGTAGGAGAAAAATTAATTTAATATTCGACGGGTGAAAAGCTAGTTGGGTTAAGCGACATTTTTGCAACTATACAGAAGAGCCATTAAAAAGATTAAAATTAAGAAAAAAAGATCATAAAAAAAAACTCTTTAGGTATTTGAACGGATTAACCTTTATTGAACTTCAATTAAAAACATCGAACTGTTGATGCTGATACAAAATGAAACGGACCGTTAATTACAAAGATAAAGGTCGTTTAATCCAATCACCTTTTCACCTCTCGATGTTATAGTATAAAATATATAGTATAGTTATAGTAGTTGCTTGAACTTGTTGTTCTTTTACTGGTGGTAGGACCTCGTGTGAGTCTGCACGGATAGGTAACACCGCCCGTCCTATTTCTGCCGTGAAGCAGCAATGCGTTTCGGTTGGAAGGGCGGGGCAGCCGTTGTCAGTATACTTGAGACCATAGAACTCATATCTCAAGGTGGGTGGCGCATTTACGATGTACATGTCTATGGGCTCCGGTAACCACTTAACACCAGGTGGGCCTTGACGTCGTCCACCCATCAAAGCATTAAAAAAAAACTGTTTTTTTGCTGTCGGTAGTAAAAAGCTTTGATTCGTTAAAAGTTGTAATGGCATCGCGGCTGCTGATTTGCGAATCATTCTCAGGCCAGACCTCTCTTGACCCGGGAACTAGCCGAGCCTGCCCTCTCTATGAAGATAGCGGAGAAGATGGCCGCCATACACTCGATGGACATCCCTCTCTCAAAAGAACCGAACTGGTTGTGGAAGACGATGTGGAAGTGGCTGAAGATCTGCAAGGACGAGAGGCTGAACACCATCGGGAAGGTAAACGCGACCTGTAACCCCTGGGTTCGTTCAATCAGAACCGTCTACTGAACCCTAATTAGATGACACAACCTTAGGTCATAGATTTCGATATTTATTCAGCAGTTTTATGAGTGAAGTCACGACTTTTTTGTCTTTGTTAACGGTTACCATCGCCCATGGACTCCAGCAATGCCAGGGGCAGAGCCAAGCCACTGCCTAACGTAGTCCGTGTTTCAATCAGTCTATTCTCAGCTTTTGTTTTAATCAGTTGCCTAAGAGTCCCTTCCTCCTTGTAATACATAAATAACTCGATAAACTTTATTTTAATTAATTTAATTTCTTTTTTAAAACGACCTCGGAGAGGGACTCTGTAACAGTTCGATGACTCTGTTAAACGAATATAGGGCTTGAGGTACCAGTCATTA
This sequence comes from Bombyx mandarina, assembly GCF_003987935.1. The sequence goes on along the minus strand of NW_021011546.1, from coordinate 1,246,707 downwards.
TGGTCAAATTTCGTTTGTAGGAAAAAAAGCAGTACAGGTTATGCAAGATCCTGTTAGGATGAATGAACATGATTATAGACCGTCATGTACTGGTTGGTAGGACGTGCTGTGAGTCCGCACAGGTGGGTACCACGGCTCTGTCTATTTCTGCCGTGAAGCAGTAATGCGTTTCAGATTGAAGGACGGGGCAGCTGTTGCTCTATAAAAACAAAAACCTTGTCGATGTCTAGGGGTCCAGTAACTAGCCAATTAGCTCGTAAAAGCAATAAATAAAAAATTATTGAAAATTCAAAATGGAACTTGTTTGTTTGTTTGTGCCCTCGGCCAATAGATGGCTCTCGGTGTCACAGTATTAATATGTGTGTTTTTTTTACAGAACGAAGAAGAACAGCGTATCATAAAGCAATTGAAGTCGATCGATTTCAACAAGGAGATTGATTGGCTGAAGAAGTTCCTGGCTACGGTCGAGTCACCTGTCGTCTTTTGTCACAACGACATGCAGGAAGGTGCGCCGGCAACTAATATATAATAATACACATACATATATAACTATATAATGGACGTGTTTATATGTCTAGTGTGAACCAACAACGTATATTTCAGCAGTCAATAACAATAACAAGCAAAGACAGTACGATTTCCTTGTCTGTTCAACTTTTTTTAATATTATTCATTGACGAGATGATTGTTCATTTTGATTCGATAACGAAATAAAATTTTAAATGTTAAACGAATATAGGTCTTGAGGTATTTGTAAAATCATAGCGCAGAGTGTCCAAGATCTTGTTAGAAAATTAGAACATGATCATAGACCATGATGTACCCAACAGGCCTTATTTCGCTTCAAGAATAGGCAAGAAGGTGTTGTGTATCTATGAGAGGATGCTTCCAATGCGTCCTACCATCGATTAACGTATCCCAAACAGACTCCAAAACCTACCAGAAACAGGCTCCAACCACTCAGCTCTGAAATGAACTCAAAGATGATTCGTGATAGCCACGACACGTCCATGCCTGAAAAGAGCCACTCCTTAATCCTTGACACCGATCATAGACAAGCCATTAAATACTCATTTTCGAACTCAGGCAACATTCTAATGCTGGAGGACTCTGCCAACGCCGACGACGAAATGACCACGATCTTTCAAGCTTACGACGTGGAGCACCACAAATCGAGCAAGGAGAACTACCACCTCGACGAGATCTCGTCCGACAGCATCTCCAGCCACATCTCGGACAGCGGCGAGCCGAAGCTCTTCCTCATCGACTTCGAGTACTGCGCTTACAACCACAGGGGCTTCGACATAGCGAACCACTTCCAGGAATGGGCCTACGACTACACGAACGACGCGCATCCGTTCTACCACGAGTGCCAGGACGACTGCCCGACCTTGGAGCAAAAGGTGAGACGAGATCCTGGTCTACTTTGCCCGCGAAAGCTACCGAAGGTTTTATATTTATATGGAAGTGTGAACGTTTGGTCTATGCTTGTAAAGAATTTGTCGGCGCTATATCCATTGACCATTTTCTTTATGAAGTGACTGTTTTCTTAAAGTCAAATTATTTCTCACTCTCGATAATATTAATTTTGATAGGCTTTAATGTTAAAATGTTTTGGGAAAAAAACGCAATGTAATGTTAAGTTCACACAGAGGTCGTCGACCTCCTCGATAACTTTGCTATAGATTGCATCCAATGTAACGCTAGTAAAATGTTTTCTATTAAGCCGGTTTTGAAAGTCTTAAAACGCTATCTGCGCGCCAGTGTTGACTATTGCTTAACTAGTTAGCATGAGTCTCTATCGCGCACTGGATCGACTGCGTGTTTTTCTTTGAAATTGCACATCGAATTTAATAGTGCGCCAATAATAACAATAAATCATAAAAAAATACACGAAAAGGCCATAGAAGTTGTTTTGTCCCTGATTAATAGATGACGCTGCAATATGTATATATTGAGGAGGGTAGTTTTGCAAAAAGGGATCGTCGTACACTGACATCTATAGCAAACAGGCGACTGCTAACATAGTAAAATATTTCGTATTTAATGTTCGGTAAATCAAGATTGTTGTGACTCCGAACCCTTTACCAGTTAAATTTCTAAAATCAATTAAATAAGCAACAGACTTGGCTCACGGTTGGAAACGATTTGTAGATTTAGTGTCTAATGTGGCAAGTGTGGGTCGGTACGCGCGTCCTGCATGTCTGTGTCGCGAAGCAAATATAGAGTAGCTCCGAGGAGTGGTAGGGCAGTGGTTGTACTTAATCGAGAATGCGACCTCATGTCTGTTTATTTTTTATTTTTTTGTTATTGCTTAGATGGGTGGATGAGCTCACAGCCCACCTGTTGTTAAGTGGTTACTGGAGTCCATAGACATCTACAACGTAAATGCCGCCACCCACCTCGAGATATAAGTTCTAAGGTCTCAGTATAGTTACAGCAGCTGCCCCACCCTTCAAGCCGAAACGCATTACTGCTTCACGGCAAAAATAGGTGGGGTGGTGGTATATACCCGCGTGGACTCGGAAGAGATCCTACCACCAGTAAGAACCTGTGTGTGCTTATGTAACATAACCGTGTGCTCTTAGAGTTGGTTTTGATAAATTGTTTAAGACTACATTTATGAGGGTATGCATTCAATAATATTTTGGTGGTTTTAAAATGTGATACACGTGTCTCGTGATGCAGGGCGCAAGGGAATCGCTTCTGAACCGTTGGTAACAAGCTTTAACAAAAACTGAAGGTGTAGCGCACGATAAAATCGAGAACACGCAATGTAAATCGTCCAATTAACATTTTACGATACATTGCGCAGTTATAAAATAGCTGTTTTAATTGCAAATTGAACGTTTTCGTGCACGATTCCCAAACGCTTTTGTTCAATAGATACATTTGTTTGTTTGTTTGTCTATTAATGCGTTCGTCTAATTGAGTTTAATTTTAACACTGATAGGAAGCTTAATTTAGTAGTTGATAATAAATACTATTATCATACATACCCGATCCTGTAGACCGTAATGGTAAACAGTCGACGTCGCCCGAAACACGTCATTACGGATCCTCCTGATCCATTAACGGTGCTTTTAGGTACCACAAGCACCGGTCACCGTCCTCATCGAACCCGTCGCTTGCGATGAAGGGCTCGACGAGTGAACTAACCCATAGACACAGCCCACTGAGTTTCTCGCCGGATCTTCTCAGTGGGTCGCGTTTCCGATCCGGTGGTAGATTCTGCGAAGCACTGCTCTTGCTAGGGCCAGTGTTAGCAACACTCCCGGTTTGAACCCCGTGAGCTCACCTACACGTCAAGGATAAGGCTATCAGCATAGGTAGGGAATAATTTTTTTTATCATAAAATATGATGGGCCGCCCGACTCACAACTATGAGTCGCAGATGTAATGAAGGTACTAAACAGTGGACCCAAAAGGATTTCGCTCACACGTGTAGATGCTAGGAGCATTTCAATGAGACAAATAAAGTGTATATGTGTATGGAAGAACGACCCCATCACTACGCAGCTTTTGTGTTGTGTGCTTTCTTCTAGCAGCCGCGACGTCCATAGACAACGGGGCCGTACGTAAGCCGGATCTCATTGCCTTCGGACATGGCAGCCGATGGAAAAAATAAAAACGGGAATCGAAAGTATTTTGAATGTACTTTTTATAGATTTTATAAATTGATGTGCCTCTGAAATGTGTTTAAGTTCACAGAAAAATGCTATCTCGTTCGCTCGCACACAAAAAACAATCAGCGAGAAAGGGATAATTTGTGATGATCATATTGTTTCGCACTTCGATCATTCTACCAAATGAATATTTAACCTAATGCCACTTGAAATACGCTTTTAAATTCTATAACAAAGGTAGCCTGAATGATGTGTCAAATGGAAACAACATGATCAACAATCCATTTAACCAGTGACCTATAATTTGTATGTAGTGTATTTTTAAACAGAGATCAAGTTAAAACTGAACATAAGTGCCGCTACATCTAAGTAAGGAAGAGCTCAGATTTGTAAATAGTTGTCGTACATGAAGAGGTCAATCCGTTTGGACTGTTTTCAAGTTCGACAAAATGGCCGTCGCCTGACTGTTATTTAGAGAAATTAATAAACAGATAGTAAATGGTCCATGCCCTGTTGCTATTATGTAATTACATTTTATAATAGCTAGTTTTCTAGATCTATTTTTCTGATCCAATAATAGATGGGGCTGCAATAAAATTTATTGCCCACGTTTACAAATGTAACAACAGATGGCGTTGCAATAAATTTTCATTACCCAAAACCTTTCCATCTCAACCGAACCAACAAAATTACGGGAAAGCTATGGACACCATTATGTTTTTATGTCTCAAATTGATATTGGGTCAGTTCTGAAATTTTCAGTTTTCTTGTGTCCTTAATGCCGTGTTCTTGGTCAGTATAGGAGTTAGTCGGAGAGTGAAGTTAGAGTTAAGGCAAAGATAGTACGAACAGAGTTCTAATTAAGGGACAAGACTGATTCATGCCGAGCCTTAATAGGATATGTTTGTTTTCAGGAAATATTCATAAAGGAGTACTTAAAACATTATTCGTCGAACGTCTCCGAGGAGCCACAGGAGCCGAGCATAGATGACGTTAATCATCTGCTGAACGAGGTGGAAGCGTTCGCCCTCGCCAGTCACCTGTTCTGGACGCTCTGGTCCATTGTCAATGCTTCCAAGAGTCAGATACCCTTCGGATACTGGGTGAGTTTTGCGTCCAAACTCCTTCGAAATAGTCCTTGGTGACTTGATTTTGTCGCAAGGTTAATTAACGCTGGTTTTGTGTAAGCAATGGATCTATAAAAAAACTGGTGATTTATGGACCAAAGAAACCCACAAGCGATTCTTTGTCCTTACAACTTGGAACATTCTCTCTGAGTCGCAAATTTGACCCTTGTCAAAGTTGAGGCCTATATCCAGCAGTGGACATCTATGAGCTAAAAGATAGATACGATAGATAAAAACCGTGGATCACGTCTAGTACGCATTAAAAAGAATATTGAATCGACTTTGAACAAAACTTATTTGTATGTTCGCAGGAATACGCGCTGTCAAGGTTCGAAACGTACCAACGTCTCAAGATTGAGGTCATAAAGAAGGACAACTGCGGTCTGCCCCAGAAACGAAAAATATGCGAGGTCGACATATGAGAGGTATCCCAACTGACTGGGGCCGTGCAGCTGTCGGATTAAATCGATAGATGGCGTTGTTACATAAAAAGTTCGGACTGATGTCACCATACCCAACTAGGTGGCGGTGTTTTTAAGAGAATGGGCGGAGTTGCAAAGACTGATCGTTATATGGCGGTTAAAAAGTGATGTGAGTTTTAAGTGAACAATAGGTGGCGCTGTTTTAATTTTTTTCAATACAAGCACAATATACCATTTTTATTCTAAATTCGCTATGCTGCTGTTAATTATTCGAATAGACTGCAAATTAATTAGTGAGAGATATGCTTAGAACAAAAACAAAAGTGATATAACTCAAAAATCCTATTTAATAGTTCCTTCAGTAGTGATGCTGATAGTGGCTAAACTCGCTCAGAGTCTGTTTTTGTTTGAGGCTGCTGATGAGCCATTCGCTCATTGAGTAGATCAACGGTGATAATCATTGCTGACGTCTCCAGAATGACTAAAACATTTGTAGTTACCCAATTCAGTGCCCATATGGCGCGACATCTCAAAGTGAGTTTCTCGAACGAAAAAAAAACAGTAATTTTAATTATACGTACTTATATTCCATTTAATTATATTAGTGACTTAATTGTTTGTCTGTAATGTTTAAATGATTGACGTGGTGCAGAATTCGGTCGGTTGTTCAATCTAAGACGGTTATTATAAACGATATGAACATAGATTTCAGTAGAAATGTCTTGTTCTCTTTCGAACGCTGCTAAAATCTTCTCCCATGTCCTATACAAGTATCCATTTTTAAATTTATTGTAAGAAAAAAAGGCCCTTATTTCTCATTCCCAATAACTTTGTGCTTCAATCGGGACAACTCTTTTCCTGTGCATACAACCTCTGTTATATTATGAGTATTCTCGCGTATTCCTACCAACTACCTAACTCCAAAACCCTTCGCGTTGATGCTAGTTCTGCAGGCTTTTTTTTATTTCGAGTATAGTTAAAACGGCTGCCCCACCCTTACCGAAACGCATTACTGCTTCAAGGCACGTAATTACCCGAGTCTTCAACTGAACATCCGACTGCTTCTACGTCACATCTTAATAAATATTGACTGAAATTTCTCGTAATCGATGTTCCAATATTTATTTGTGATTATAATAAATCGTATGTAACAAATGTTTACGTTTACCAAAAATTATGTAAAAAATTATGTACTACTCTTTATGTTTTGTTTTGCAAATGTGCAAAGAACGCATGTTATAGTTTAGTTAGAAAATATTTATGTAGTTGTAAATTTTTATTATACAAGTTTGTGAAGATGACCGGATTTGAAGTGACAACTGAATATTTCTATCCTTCGACTAAAATTATTAAGAAAAATTATTCATAAAAGTGCCGGCTTTAACTGAGATCCCTGAACGGTAGATGGCGCTGTTTTCTATAAAACTTTTCTCCATTTAAATACAGTTGCAATTGTATATGTTGCAGTTTCACTTTATGAACTTGTTAAGTTCAAATGCACTCGCTTGATTTTTTACTTTAACGTATTTAATGAGCGATGATTTTTTTTATCTAATTCATAAATTAAAAAATGAATGTGATATTTAATTATTATGTTGTAAAAAAGTTTGTAAATTGTTTAGTAATTAAATAAAAATCATGTTTCTGATGATGGTGTTTTTTTTTCTAGTTCATTACCAATTTCTTTTTTTATTATTTGCAATAACTTCTTTTCTGTATGCGGTTGACGTTTCTTTGTTTCATTTTAACACGCTTATATTAGCTTTGTAAGTAAAACAATTCGATTTGCTGTTCAAGTGTGTTTTCAGTTTTCAATTATATCATTGAATTTGGTGTTGCCCACGGGTCAAAGCTTCCAAGATTGACGGTAGCCATTATAACAGACAAGATATTTGACAGTAGTCTGAATCTCGCTAGTGACATTTTTGAAATACACTTACTACATATACTATATATACACCTTATACACGCATATACTGCTCAGTGGGTCGCGATTCCGATCCGGTGGTAGATTTTTCTTTATAATTGAAGGATCACTGGTGGCCTGGAGACCTTTCCAGTTTCACCAGGACCGGTGAGCGAGCAAAGGCTCGGCCAGAAGGGTTGGGACTTGCTAACAGCTACCAGAGTACTTCTGAAGGTAGCCTAACAACTCAAGAACAGCTGCTTTGCCAATAAATGGTAGGTTCTCCGAAGCACTACTCTTACCAGGCCTATTGTCAGCAAAACCTTTAACCTGAACACCGTGAGCGCACCTACACGTCCGATGAAGTCAGCATAACCCCTCAATATCGCTAGCAATACGTAGTCTTGGAGGAAGACCAATTTCCTAACGGCTATTTCGCTCTTTAAGCCGGTGCCTACGTCTTCTTCAATGGCTGAAGAAAGTGCGTCGATACGTCGATTGTTACTGACCACATTAGTCGGGCTGTTAGAGTATGGAGATAGAAGTAAGGAGTATAATCTTGTACAGGGCCTTGAAACTGCGATACTTTATAATAAATATTTTTTTGTATGGAAACTAGCGACATCTTGTAGCGGATGCCCCTAAACTTATTTGTTGTTAAAGTTAAGGTATTTAATAATTGCACCTAGTCAGGTCATAAATTCTGTCACATGTTTAATGTAAAATAATTGAAACAAGTTTATTCATTATGTAACCATTCATATACCAAAATGAACTTAACAAAACATAGATTCTTATGACACTAAAGTTTATTCAAAATGACCTCCATGATTTTGAATACAGGCCTTCAATCTGCGCGGCCAGTCGTCTATCGCAGCACGAACGAGGTCCATGTCAATATCGGCGGCTGCCTTAATCAAGGATGTCTTGAGTGACTCCAAATTGGGATGAGGCTTTGAGCACGCCTTTTCCTCCAAGTGTTGCCATATCTTGTAATCTAACGGATTCAAATCTGGACTGGAGGAGGGCCAGTCTTCGTGCCGGATGAAGTCGATTTCACGCGCCGCCAGCCAGTCTTGTGTGCTCTTCGCTCTATGAGCTGGCGCCGAATCTTGTTGGAATACCCAGTGCCTGTTATTGAACATGGTATGAGAAACAGGTTCCACAAGGTTCGTCAGGACTGTATTTTGATACACAACTGCATTCGTTTTTACACCTTTCTCACAAAAATGTACCTCTGTTAAGCCCCAATAAGAAACTCCCAACCATACCATGAGCGAGGATGGAAAATGACCTCGTTGGACACGCGGAATACGGTTGCTCGCTTCTTCACTACTGTGTGCGTACACCTTATCATTTTGTTTGTTGTAGCTCTCTTCTACGGTAAAAATTTTTTCATCCGAAAAAAGAATTTCCCGATATTTTTTTCCCGCGTACCGCTTCAACAAAGCGCGGCATCTCTTCAGTCTCAGGTCCATTAGACGAGCATTCAAACGATGTCCTGTTTTTCTTCGATATGCCCGAAGCCCTAAGTCTTCATTTAACACCCTTTTCACCGTGGTTCTGCTTAACCCCATCTGAAGGGCCAACAGTTTCTGCTTACGTTTGGGATTTCTTTGAATTCGCGCCTTCACAGCTTTTATCACTGCTGGAGTCCTAACAGACCGAGGGCGACCACTTCTTGACCTGTCATCTACACTAGAGTCTTCATTGTATCGTTTGATGGTACGATAAACGAATCTTTTGGTTATATTCAAATTTTTCAGTATGTTAAAAATTCGAATTGGCGCGTAACCGCAACGATGCAACGCAATAACTGCAACACGGTCTTCTTTAAGCGTCCACTCCATATTTAAAAATGAGTAAAATTCTAAAAGTATACATTTTTACTTTCATGAACAATTCGAAATTCGAATTCAATAAACTTTTTTGTGGCCAGCATTCTAAAAGAAAAGTTTTTACTGTGTGACAATACTTATGACCTGACTAGTTATAACTAGACATAAAATAAAAATAATAATAAATCATACAAGGCTTAATTTTTTATAGACAAATTTGTCCATAAATTAGATAGATAATCTAGATATAATTGTGGTTTCTGAAAATTTAAAAAAAAATTCATTAAAAATAAAATACAGTATAGGTAATATGTTGCTGCCATCTACAGAAGCAATGAGAAACTAACCGAAGCGAAGCCATCTAGTGGATGACGCCCGTAAATATTTTTGTTGATTGCTTGAGTTGCTTATCTATAACTAATTATGTGTATTATCTATGATCTTGTATGGAGGACAAGTTGAAAAAGTGTCCACCTGTAAATAGCAAGTTGTTATTGGAAGACTCACCGAGATAGCGCTAGTGTATGAAGTAGAAATGATATGAATATAGCAGTTTTAAGCAGAGTGAAGTCTGTCGGGTTGAAGTGAAGTGTGGCAGTTTTATGCGCTGTTTTTAAAATCTTTCCACTTGCTACTGTGGCGCCATCTTAATTGGCTCCCTTTCAACGGACACTTTTACACATATACAGTGTAAAAAGTGTCCGTTAAAATCTGCTAAATAAGGGTACAGTAGCAACCGGGTAAATTTAAAAAAAGGCGCTGAAAGTTATTAGAATAAGATAAAGAGATAAAAAAGAACGAAAGAACTGTAAGCACTACATAATCACAAAAATGATTTTATTTAAAGCTGATAAGAAAATGCAATCGATGTCTCCATGTTTTACCACAGCGATAATTTTTGGTTATATTGACGAAATTAGTTTGGGCTACGTAAGTATGTGATGTCTTGTATATTACACTGTCACTAACTACTCTAGTCATTAAATATATTAAATTTCCTAACTCAGCATACTTCAATCAGTTAACAACTGCGCAATTTATATCATACCGTGCCTATGCTAGCGTCATTCTGGAGGATTTTTGAACTGTTATTTAGTGCTGAAAGTGGGACACTTTTCCAAGCTTCTCCCATATAAGGTGATTCTCTTTACCTCTACGCTCCATACCTCCATGATTTAAAGTTATTTTACGTCACCTTGACGTTCAATTGAGATTTGACAGTGCCATCTATTGGCTAAGAATTAAAACCCAAAGTAACGACGAATAAAACTTTATTTCTATACAAAGAATACACAATGACTGATACAATGTTGATCTATATTAAACACACGATTCTAGATATGGTACATGGTCAGTAAGCATTGACTTATGACGCGCATGTATCGTTCCCAGACGTTTTTTAAGTCGGCTTCCCTGCAAAAAGAAAAAAATGAAAGTCAGGGGTTTATAAAAGGCATACTGATGATTGGACGTCTTGTAAGTCTCCACAGGTCTATTGCCACAGTATTGTATCCTATTCCTATTCCTATCATGTTTTATTTATTAATTGCTTATAAGGTTGAACGAGCTCACGGCCCCCTTAATGTTACCGGAATCGAGCTCCGGTAATCACTTAAAAATAGATGGACTTTGAATTCGATGGTCTATTTCTATTACATTTTGTCTACTGCCCACTTTAAGAATAAATTATATTTTAGCGCCCCCATTTTTTCGCTTACTTAAAAACCACAATAGCGAGAGTTCAGTCGGTGTCTAATCAAAGACAAGTGACAAGACTAAATATGTCCTCCTAGATAAAATTACAAATTGCCTCCCAAGCCTTTCTACCGTCCCCCTTTAGGCCTGCAGCGCCCAAAATTTATTGCTTAAATGGTTGAACGAGCTCACAGCCCACCTGGTGTTAAGTGGTTACCTGAACCCATAGACATCTACAACGTAAATGCGCCACCCATCTTGAGATAAAAGTTGTAAGGTATAGTTACAACGGCTGCCCCACCCTTCAAACCGAAACGCATTACTGCTTCACAGCAGAAATAGGCAGGGCGGTGGTACCTATCCGCGCGGACTCACAAGACGTTCTACCATCAGTAATTACGCAAATTACATTTTTGCGTGTTTCATTTTTATTACACGATGTTATTCCTTCACCGTGGAAGTCAATCGTGAACATTTCTTAAGTACGTATTTCATTAGACAAATTGGTACCCGCCTGCGGGATTCGAACACCGATTTATCGCTAAATACAAATAGGCGGGGTCACCTCTTTCTAAATCGTCCTTAATCTAACAAATACAAAAAAGTAAAGTACTTTGACTTCTGATTTGATCTCCAGTTTTTATTTATTTGCTACAAGGAGAACCAACAGCCAATAAACATAGAATATAATAATGTAAAAAATAATTGGAACAAAGAGCCAATTAAAGGTTCTCACCAATATAAACAAATTTATATCGTACATTTCGTATATTTCAGTCATAGTGCTCGCCAAACGTTTACACTAGTAAAGATAACCCTGACTCCCTGACCTGAGTACGTCCATCTGGAGCGCGCAATGCTCGTAGGCCGACAGGAACTGCGCCAGGTCCGTGCGAGGCCACCCGCCTAGCCGCAGGGGCTCCACGCACCTGCAGACCGCACGCGGCATTACGGGGGACCGAGGGGGGACCGGTTGTCTAGGTACGGAGTCGTCCCTCACGATTTTTAAAGGGATTTTATGACCTGGTAACTAAGACCTTTAAGCCATGTATTATTTTAATTCATATTCTTATTTTTATGAAAAATAATTATATGGAGTGAAATCAAATTAAATGAAGATGAAATAGGATGTAATGAAATGAAATGAGATGATATGGGATGGCATATAATCTCAGTAAAATGGTGGTTATTTACTGAGATTTTTTCAGTTGACTTTTTGGAGGATCCCGAGAAGTTACGTCCAGCGGCTTTGTTTCATTTTCCCACTTTGCACTTTCACAGATATTAAACAGTTACACATTTAAACCTGAAGAAAAACTAAATAGACAAAATAAAACAAATCACACAGCTTCACTTCTCGCGTTCCCGTCAAAAAGTCGCCCCTCACTTGCGTCGTGTAGTGTACAGGTGACGAGAAATTAATATTTCCAGAAGAAGATATCCTGTAAATTTCGACCATTTTACTAGGACACTATTAAATTTCTTTGCAATTATTGTAATTTCAGATGAACAGCGCCGGGTTTAGAGGTCTGGAGGCCCTCTGGCCCTAAATTATTTTTCAAAATAAAATGAACGATATTTTTCAGTCGAGTTTTCCAATAAATAATTTATTATGAAACCACGTAAGTTGGAAGTTAACAAACATACAGGAAAAGATTTTTACTGAAGCTTACTTGTCGGAATTTGAGAGATTTTTTTTCCAAAGTCTCTATTGTGTGGCCCCGGAGTTTTCGACCCGGTTATTCAATCTCAGTCCGATCGCAGGTCCATATTTATATAACATTTTTAATTGAAAAAAATAAATCCAAATTTATAATCATTACAATTAATTGAAGACTATACAAACTCGGTACTGGCAACATTGGCCGGGGAAAAACCATATTGCCATATTAAAAAAAGAAACAGTTTATACATGTTGTTTTATTGTGTATGTTACCTTTCTAAGAGGTCAATGAAGAGAGATCGGAGCTCCCGGCCGCGGTGGAGGTTGCAGGCGAGCCCCACCAGCGCGCGCGTGTACAGCCTGGAACATTTTGTTTTTTAAAGAATTTTATGACCTGGTACTAAGACTTTTAGGTCAAGTCTTATTTTAATTTATATTCTTAATTTTATGAAAAATAATTATATGGAGTGAAATGAAATGAGATGATGATGTGGGATGAAATATAATCTCAGTAAAATGATGGTCATTTACTGAGATTTTTGCAGAGGACCTTTTGGAGGATCCCGATAAGTTACGTCCAGCGGCTTAGTTTCATTTTCCCACGTTTGTGCACTTTCACAGATATTAAACAGTTAATAAACCACCGTTATTACACATTTAAACCTTAAGAAACACTAAATAGACAAAATAAAACAAATCACACAACTTCACTCCACGCGTTCCCGCCAAAAAGTCAACCTGGAAGACAACGGCACTCGCATGCTGGGGAGGGGGTGTACAATTTCCAAAAATATTCCAAATTGAGTTAATATGCGTAAACATTTGGTATCACTAGTATTTTTCTCATAAATACTGTCAAAAAAGCGTAGTTTAGTTTTAGTTTTTTTTTTGTTTACCTATATTTTGAGTACTATTAATAAAATTAATACATAATTTTATCTTACTTTTAAAAGACAGATAATGTAAATGGTAAAAAATTAAAAAAAAATGTTGCAAAGATGATTAATATTAAAAATATTACATGTTTTAAACCTTTAAAACACTCTCCTGTAAAATTGGTAAGTTTTGAGATTATACGGTTTTGATGCGAGGAGACGATTTGTGATGGTACAGTCAGTGTGCTGGTGGTAGGCAGACTTGTGAACCCACACAGGAATACACCACCACTCTGCCTATTTCCACCACAAAACAGTAATATGTTCCAGTTTATGACCAACCTTGACTATACAAGTGAGAGTTCGATCTCATATCTGTTGAGTCTGTGGACGTCGGCTGGTAACAATCTTCGACCAGTTCCCAGGCCACAGAATTGCCCCATAATCCAAAAGTCCAACGCGACTTTACAATATCAAATTAACATTAAATTAAATGCCGCCCACCTGAAGTTCAACTCCAACTCCTGATACGACTTCTCCAGCAATTTAGGCTTTAACTTCATGCATATCAAACTGAAAATAAATGGGTTAGTAAGGCGCTAGTCCCCGGGTGTCGCCCGGTGATGACTCCCTTCTTTTTTTTTTTGGGCAGCTTGCCAAACCTCATTCGAGACATTTACGTCTGGAGGCGCGCGGGGTATATGGGACTTGAGGGTCTGCAGATGTTGAGAGCAGACCCTAAGACGGTACCCCCACCTGGAGCCCCCTCCCACCAGCTGTAAAGCTATCACAGTCCGTAATTGTCCGTGGCATCGCAACAGACATACATCCTAACAAACTTTCGCATTCACTATATAAAGTAGAAAGGGGGTCACACGGTAGTACCAACCCGTGCATTTCCCAGTAAAATCAACAAGTCGCCGTCTTTCTTAAAATTTGCGACAGACAGGAGCATATCTGAAGTTTTTTCTAAGTTTTTAATTGTCATGGGGGACAGAACAATCATACAAGAGAGCGGTGACCGTCGCCCGAAGGCATCAGCAACGTTGCCTGTTTCATAACATACATACATATAAAAATTAGGTATATTACCGTAGATTGGGGGGAATATGGACTAGGGGTAGAATAAAGACTAATCTGGGTTGTCACAATGCTTTTGTGAGATTTAAATTTGTTGAATTGAAAACCACTTTAATTTAGTGTTTATGAATAGTTTAATTTAGTCATCAGAGTTTTGTCATTGATTAAAGCTATTGAAAAGTTAATTACTTAAAAGTAAAGTACCTACCTAACAACTAAACAGTGCCAGCCCTATCGAAAAACTATTGTCCCCATACGTGACCCGAGTTTTTTAAGTTTTTGTGTATATTTTTCAATCAACTATCTAAAATAACGCATCGTATACAAAAATTTAATTTCATTTTAATCTCAATTTTATTGGCATCACCCTAAGGAAAACCTCTGAAAATTTGTCTTGGAATTGGCAAGCGTCACGATTCCCCCCAATCTACTCGTACATAACGGTCCGGCCGCCGCGAGAACGCGATCGATCAACTAAAACGAAATCGAGCGCAATATATCGTGTGACGCGGTCCCGGGGCGATCGGACCGCGCACGGGTCTGCCCACGGACTGCTTGTGCTCCTTCTCCTTGTCCAGCAGGATCCTCAGCTCGCGCAGCTCGAGCAGGAACTCGCGGTCCATCTCCGTGTCGTAGTACTCCGGTCCGGTGCAACAGTACGTCCAGCTGCCCATTATGGCCTGCGGGGAACGGTAGCAGTGGACAGTCGGACCCGGACAAGAGGCCACGCCTGGGAAGAGAGAGAGAGAGAGAGAGAGAGGAAAAAGGGGAGGGGAAGGGGGGATAGGGGAGAGAGGG